>CP139506.1:410779379-411086107 GCA_021014915.2 Artemisia tridentata subsp. tridentata
TCAGAGCCTATCTTTTCGTTTCGACCTTTAAGCATTTTACTTAAAGGAAGAATTTGTTACACCCCACTAAAATGTACACCCAAATCGCCTTAGCCTACCTTGTATGCACTCATTTTTAGTGCATTATTGTTACAACATTTGTTTAAACCCAAGTTAATTATCTAGTTGATTACATGGTTGCTAAGTCGAGTCATATCCTTGTACATATTGTTTTGGGACGATTGGGACTCATGGGTAAAGTACTAGTGTAATGGAGTAATGGGGAAGAACAACATTATTACCCCCATATGTGCTAAATATTTTAAAAGTACTCCAAGTTTTTCGATTATCTTAATTCGAGTCATTAGAATAGTATTTGTAAAGTTATGTAAAAGTTCAAGTGTAAGGGGAATGCAATGCCCTTTGATGTATTATTTTGGATGGTAGGGCAAAAGTGTTTGATTCAAAAAAAAAAAAAAAAAAAAAAAAAAAAAAAAAAAAAAAAAAATCAAGAAAAATACAAAAAAAATGAGAAAAAGAAAAATAGAAAAAACATACGGACTACCATCCCGTTTCATTTTATGTTTATTTTATGTTTTTGTTTTTGTTATTTCGTTCCTAGCTTAAGATCGAGTCTAGTCTTGGCTTAGCAACATTGTATAGTACATGTAATTAATCAAGATCTTTAACTCGCCACCAGTAAAATATCCTTTATCCAACAAAACCGTGTTTTCCTTTTCCCTACACCTAACGTTATAACCCATTTAAAAGCCCTCTTTGATAGTTTATCTTTGGTGCTTACGCCTAGTGGAGGAGGTTTTCGATCCTTTCCCAAGCCTATGGTAATCTATTTGCTATGACAGGTAGTGAGAGATATTATCCGTTTTCATTTATGAGATTTATTTTGATGACACTTGAGAGATGTGAGTATCTAAACACTACTTGTGAGGTGCTAGTATGTAATCTCCATGCTTATTATGATTAAAGAGGAACGAATATTTGTTGTAATTACTTTTATGTTAGCATTAAATGACCCCTAACTTGTATTTTGATTAGAATAAAAGCGCATTTGCTTGAGGACAAGCAAATCTCAAGTGTAAGGGTATTTGATGAAGCGAAAAGTGTACCGCTTTTAAGGGGTCATTTAAGCCCTAAATCGTATTTATTTGATCAAATATTGCCCTAAATCGTTCCTTTTGTCATTTTAGGTACTTTTGAGAAGAAATCTGGAAAAGGAAGCATTTTGGACGTTTTTGGAGCATAAAAGTGAAGAAAACGACAAAGTCTCAAAAATCGGCTAAAAGTTACCTTTGACGGCGTCAGGATTTACCCTGGACGGCGTCATGGCTTGGCAAGAAAAGGTGGATGTGAAATTTACTCATGATAAGCCAGTGAAAATTGCATGGAAATTCTGACGGCGTCACGCTTTAACCTGATCATGGGCGTCACGGCTTAATTTAAAGAGGGACGGCGTCACGTTCAAGGTCTGACGGCGTCAAGCCTTGATAAGCCAGAACGAATTTTAGAGAGCTAAAGAGGGACGGCGTCAAGAAGGCCATCCGGGAACCCTAAAAGCGGTGAGGTGACGGCGTCACACTCCATAACGTGACGCCGTCAGATGTAAAAATCTATATATAGTTTTGCAATTCTTTGTCATTAGTGTGGAACTTAGTGTGGAATTTTTGGGAGAAAACCCTAAGACGATTTTAGCATCTTTTTCAAGGCTTTTTGCCTTGAGATCTTCCATGTTACATTGAAGATAAGTTATCAATTAATCATTCAATATGTCTATGTGTTGTTTGATTTTATCTTATTCTTGTCTTTTGATTAACATGTTAGGCTAGATTTATCTTGTGTTTGCTTAGATCTAATGAAACCTAGCTATTGATTATTGGTTATTAGTGTGTTATTAGTTGTATTGGATGATTGTTCATCTATGTTAGGCTTAAGAAAACTGGCTAACTTCCTATTCGGTAACTTGCTTGAACGTCTTAAGAAACATGAACCAAATGCGTACTAAAGGTTTTTATGGTTGTATTTAATGCACAAGCGAATTCTAGTGATCCCATGTTAGGAGCTTCCTAGCCGGCTCGACATAGGAGTGAAGTAGGAGCTTGTAGAGTTGGGGAAGTACGTACACCACCCCACGATTGGTATTAAGGAATACACCCGTCATCCACGCGACTAATACACACTAATCAACCGGTAAAAGATAGTTAGGGAGTAAGGAAATCTAAGTGAACACATTTCTCTACACATAAGTTTCCACCAACTTTTCATTTTCTGTTATTTTATTTTATTTGCATTTGTAGTTATTTGGGTTAGTTGACTAGCAACTAATTCCGCCCACTCTTTCAAACCCGAGATTTTACTTGCTTTCATAAAAATTATAAAAACATAAAAAGAATCTTCCTCAACCCTTAGACCTAATTAGAGTAGTCTTTCATACCTAACGAACACTATTCCCTGTGGAGAACGATCAATCCCCCGTACTTACCACTACACTATACTACATCGGTCAGGTACACTGCCTGGTGGGGTTGTAAGCCTCTCAAGATCCCTTGAGAGGTAAAACCTGTTGTAAGGTTGCAAAACCACGCATTAATGAGAAAAAAGAACTCAAGCTACATGTTATCAATCAACTTTTTACATCAATTTACAGATTAGCAGTATGTAGAGTTGATTGATCAATATCTTTTACCAAGATGTAGCATAAAATTTTGGTCCTTGAATTCTACAATGTGGCAGTGCTCGCACTTGGAAAGTAACCTCATTTCCATAACTTTAAAAGGTTCATTGTCTGTTTAAAGCCAAACAGTGAATCCCTATAATCTTGAACAAAGAATATTTAGCTATATGCATCTCTAAACAATAAGTTCACATGCTATGTCTTCATGATTATAAATAATATGATCTTTCTTTTAATAAAAACTCGATAACATGGTTTCTTTACGAAAAACATACTTCAAATTATCTCAAGACTTCAAGGGGATCATAGCAATAAATGTATCATCATAATTACTAACAAAAATTACTTACATTGAATTAATCTCGAAAATCAAATAAATATTAATCAAATATATGTGATTTTAAGAACTATACACTCAATGTCATGTTTTCTTTTCAAATCATCATCATCATATACAGAAACCCAGTTAAAGTACATTAAATTAATCTCCATATCAAAATTGATGGGTTCCAAAGGTAATGGCCTAACGGGTCAAAACATTTAATTTTTAATACGATACCAACACAAGCAGGGTGACCTCTCAAAATATTTTTAGTTTATGGACACTATAAAAATTATATTTTCAGAGTAGTTTTTTCTCCTAATACATCAAGTTTGGAGGATTTAAGAATCTTAAGATACTTTGGTTGGCGTTCATCCTGTTAGACCATTCTGATACATTTCTAACTTAAGCTCACCCGTTGGAGATAGGATACAACCCAAATATAGACCCATTTACAATATAAATGAAAGAACTTTCTGATAGATTACAGACCTTAGCAACATAATAAGCGGTTTAAGTAACATAGTTGGCATGCATGTAGATCTCACAATGAGCAGCGAAGTTATAACAACTTATAATACTCCCCCAATTCATCTTGCAACGCTGCACAAAACGCTTGCCCAACCGTCCCATAGTTGGCTAACCTGGAGGCCATCGGATATTGTGGCAGTATCCTGGGAGATGGTTTTAAGTAAGTAAAGTAGGGCCCACTTGTTTTTAACAGAGCCAGGTCTAGTTTTATTACTAAATTTGGAATAGAAATCTGCAAAAGATAAAGCATCAGATAATTTACCTTGTTTAACTAAAAGGGATTTGATTGATAAAGCAATTGAGTATAAAAACGAAAATTTTATAATTTTTTTGTCAAATATAGAAATATTTAAGGTTTTTTAATAATTAAAAAACTTTTTTATAAATCAAATTAAAAAAATTATTACTTAATAAAGAAATAATCTTTTTTTTAATGTAAAAGTCCCACTTTTTTTTTTTTTTTTCAAAATGTAAGAGTTTTGTTTTATTATATAAAAGATAACATATTTTTTAAAAATACTCATTTTAGAATATGCACTCTTATTCTTCATTTTATAATTTGGTTTTAAAATAATAACTTCCAAAAAGTTCATTATAAAAAATGAGACTTTCTTTTAATTCTTTTCTTAAGTCACTCTAATTTTTCCTTGATTTTATATATATGATTAAACTACAAAACACATTTTTTAACAGTAATTTTTGAATGGATTAGTCAAGTAGTTTCACGAATTGTTCGGATCACTTAACCCATTTAATAAACATGTCGTGCTTGAGTTGTAACTTCTGAGTCATTATATGGGTCGTGCTATGATCTATCCATTTTAAGACTTTAGTTATTTATTTAATTTTAATGTTAAATCAAGAGTAAAAAAATATAAATTGACATGATAAAAATTGCAAAAAAATTAACTAATCTTTATTTAAAGGTTTTGCTAAACATAGCCTTAATGACTACATTTAAGAAACAAAAATATGCATAATTGATGGTACATAGAGTTATAGAGTTGGTTGAAAGAGGTTAAATGCAGAGTGAGTAGTCATTATTAAAGGTACAAATAATTAATGCGTGTGTGAATATTTTAAACTTAGCCCTTCAGGTTCCATTTGGGGCGTTTGGTTGTAAATGGGAATCACTATTGGGTATGAATATGGGAATGAGTTTGTAAACCTATCTTCTTTGGTGAGTTTAGAGTATGTCTGATTTCGTTTGTTTGATACCCATTCTTAATAGCAAAACCCACTAACCAAACAAAAGTCATACCTTCATTCGGATACCCTCAAACCAAACAACTCTGTAATTTCCTTTATTTAAAACTACATTAAAAATGGAGTCAATTTGGGTTTTGTGAGATGTTGGGAATTAAATATTTTGAAGTTCAAGAATCGGGAAATACTACAAGTGTGTTCCTGGTGGTAGCACATTTCATTCCTGCTGGTAGTATATCATTCCTGCTGGTAGTGTATTGTTTCTACTGATGATAATGTTGCTGGTTGATGCTGTTGCTAGTGCATCTGTTCCTGCTGCTAGCATTATCTCATTGCTGCTGCTAATGCTCATTGCTGCTGCTAAGTGGATAAGTATGAAAAGATATTATGTATATTTTGGTCAACAATATACTGTAGATAATATCTTACCCCATGTGTTTAGTTAACAAGTTGTGTACACAGATACATGTTGTATCTTATGTACTGACACACTCAAGATAAGTTAACAAGTAGTTCGGCTAGACTTTTAGCAATATTGTAAAGATCTTCTTGGACTATAAAAGAAGATCTTAGACTAGTGATATGAGTGTGTCTAAAAGTGATTATTGAATACTTAGAACTATATAACTGTTAGATAAGAACAAACACAAATATATCACAAGTTAGAAAAACTTAAGATTCAAGGTTGTAACCCTAGTGATATTTCAAGATCACTCGTATTATTATCATTAATAATATTGAATCGTTTGGTGTTAATCTTTCATTGTTCCTTGTTCAAATAACAAACACAACCGTTCCATTTCCATAATCATAATAACCTTCTAAGTGTGATTAAGTAGATTCCGCATACTTAATCATATTCACTCAATATATCATACACACAAAGTACAAAAGGTTTAACCACCTTAACCGTGTGTCGAATCCTAACAAGTGGTATCAGAGCAAGGCTGATATTATTGATTTAGAAGAAGAAGCTTGAGAAATGGATGTTCAAGATACTGCTACACGTGTTGCTGCAAAGTTGCCCATGATCAAACAAAATGAGTTTGAGTTATGGAGGTTGAGAATTGAGCAATATTTTATGGTTCAAGATTATGCTCTTTGGGATATCATTATGTATGGTGATTCTTTTTCACTAGGCTATTCAGATGCTATCGTTGAAGGCAAAACAGTAAGACAAAGAAATACTGGACCAATTTCAAATGAAGAAAGGATACAAAAGAGAAATGATCAAAAAGCAAGAAACTTATTGCTTATGACCATTCCTGGTGAACAGATGCTATCCTTTAGCAAGTATCCAGATGCAAAAACTCTTTTTGAAGAGATTTGTGCATGGTTTGGTGGTAATGAAACCACCAAGAAAACACAAAAGACATTGCTGAAACAACAATTTGAAAATTTTAGTTCAAATAGCAATGAATCTCTTGATAAGTTGTTTTCAAGATTACACAAGCTTGTCAGTCAGCTAAGTGTATTGAGTGTTGAGATAGCAAAGGAAGATCTCAACATGAAGTTTTTGAGAAGTCTACCTGATGAGTTCCATACTCATGTGGTTGTCTGGATGAACAAGCCAGATATTGAAACCATGAAACTTAATGATTTGTTCAATAACTTCAAAATTGTTGAACAAAGTCTAAAGAAGTTTGGAATCTATAGTCCTAGTTCTGGGAATGTGGCACTTTTGTCATCTCCTAGTATTAGTAACTCAGAAGAGGTAGATGAAGTTGAAAGTGTTTCTACTGCTATTTATGGTGGTCCTTCTACTAGTTCACAGAAGAATGTTGCTGGACTTGGAGATCCATCTTTTTATGTATTCATGTCGAGTCAAACTAGTGGTTCCTCTCTAACTCATGAAGATCTTGATCAGTTGGATGATAATAATTTGGAAGAGATGGACATCAAATGGCAGGTTGCTTTGCTTAGCATGAGGGCTAAGAAGTTCTGGCAGAGAACTAGTAAGCAGATTACCATTGATGGTAATGAAACTGTTGGGTTTGATAAGAAGAAAGTGGAGTGTTTCAACTGTCATAGGTTAGGACACTTTGCTAAAGAATGCAGAAACCCAAGGAAGCAGGATAATAGAAGCACATGGTATAGGCAAGAGAAGAAGAAGGAAGTCACAGTTGAAGAACCAAGGGCTATGCTAGCCATAGATGGGGTTAACTATGACTGGAGCTTCATGGCTGATGAAGAGGAAGCACCAACAAATGCTGCTCTTGTGGCCACTGAGACTGCTCTAATGGCCTTCTCTGATTCAGAGGTAAATTCCATAACCAAATGTTCTGAATCATGTTCTGCTCTTAAAGATAATGAAGAACTTAAAAGAAAAGCTGATAATAGGCGAGAAGAACTAATTACTGCCTTAGCTAATTTAAGTAATCATAAAAGAGCTATAGGTGTGCTTGAGAAACAAATTGCACACTTTCAAGATAATGAATCTAGGTTTACTGATGACTTAAATGCTTTAAAAAGAGGAATAACATTTAGAGATGAATTACTTACTGGTCAAAGTAAACAGTTAGCTGAAGCCAATAATAAAACTGAAAATGTTAAGATAACTATAGATGCTTTAGCTCATGCCTCAGAAGGAATGAATAAGATTTGGGAAGCTCAAGTAATTGATAAAGCTAAGTATGGTTTAGGATACAAATCTGTTCCTCCACCATATAGAGGTGTTCATTCACCTCCAGGTGTTGACCTAGCACACACAGGCTTTGCTGAGTTTCAAGAACCAATAATGGAATATAGTTCTAAGTCTACTGAGGGTCCTAAGATAGAAAAAGTAAGTGAAAGTTTAGATAAAACTTTACTTTATCAGGACAAGGTGTCCTTTGTTAAGAAAGGAGATGCTATAGTTGTTGAAGATTGCACAACTGATAGTGATGAAGAAGAACATGTTATGTCTAAACCTGAAGTGGTTAAGAAAGTAGGAACAAGTGTTCCTAAGATAGTCAAACACAATACTGCTAAGCCTAAATCAAACATTAAGCATGTTAGGCAACCAGTTAGATATTGTGAGCAATATAGAACCACCAACAAGCCCAGAGGTAACCAAAGGAACTGGAACAACCTCAAGTCTAACCAATTAGGTGATGACTTTGCTTTTTATAACAAAGCTTGTTACACATGTGGTAGTTTTGACCATCTTGCAGCTTTCTGCAACCATTGGGTAACTGGGTATGAAAACAATAGAGTGAACCACAAAAGGCAAACACCTAATGTAACACCCCAACCCGGAAAGGGTAGAAGTATCACACTAATGGTTTCACATCAGATCAAAACAAAGCATACATTTCAAGTAATACAAAAATTCTCAAAGGTTACAAATGAAATTCTGAAATTTACATGGTTGAAATGGAAACAAAACTAAACACTAAGTCTGCAAAAGCAACTCCTTCTAATGGTCTCTACTTCAGAACACTATCAAAGTCTTCTAAGTTCAAAAGTCTCTTCACTCATACCCAAACCCGTCGTCCTGCTTATTACCTGCCGCACATGAAAAGAAAACGTGCGGCTGAGCTTAAAAAGCTCAGTGAACAGATACAATACAAAGCAAAGAATAACGAAACAGAAATATAATATGGGCAATGGGAATGTCATAAGGTATAAACGAAATACATGGATAATAAGAGAAGAATAGGATAGTCATCCACCACGAGCCCAGAAACTCAAAGTCATAATCTCAACATCATAATCTCAAAGTCATAATCTCACAATCAGAGGGGATACCTCTTAGGCAACCAGATAATATGAGGGGTGTCCTCATGTATCATAATAGTGGAGTGATCAGCTCCCAGAAAATGTGAAAGGCATGTATTGCACACAGTACCAGTCACCTCAAAGTCATAACTCAAAGTCATAGTTAAATCCACTAAACATACAAATCTAGGATTGCAATCCATACGCCCCCAAACTCAAAGTCATCTCAAAATCATAATCTCAAAGTCATAATGGCCATATCATAATATAAGAGGGACGGTGTGAGAAATCACTCACCCACACATGAGTCATGCCAGTGGTGCATCACAGACATGGCCAGGTTACCTTCCTGGCTAGGTAACATAAAATGGCTCGGGTATCAAACTAAGAGTCAGGTCTCAATGTCATATCAAGGTGCATCTCAAGGTCATAATCAGAAGGTATATCTCAAGGTCATATCAAAAGGTTCATGTCAATAGGATCATGGCAAAGGTTTAAATCATAGCTCAACATCAATGCATAGGTGAAAAGACACCCTTACTAAAAAGGGTAGAGTATCCGTACCTTATGACGAAAGCAAAACAGAAACGAGCACAGAATATGGAAAACGGCTCAAGGTCTCTCCTTCTTCACACCTAAAGGAGTAGAAGGGAATTACAATTCATTTTAATTAATTGCCTTTCCATTTTAAGTAACTTTCTATTTTTAGCAGGTTTCCATATTTAGCAAGTTTCCATAATTAGAAAGTTTCCTTATTTAGTAAGTTGCCATAATTAGCAATATTCCAAATATAACTTAAGTTAAGTCATTAATTAGGTTATTATGGAAATAACATTCATTTTAATAAGTTATACAAGTTCAAGGTTAAATATGACAAGTTTTCATAACTTAGGGTTCAAAATGTAATTATACCAAAGATGAAGGTTTAAAATGAAAATATCATAAGTAGTTCATTCTAATCCTTAAGTTATCCAAAATTACACATTTAGCCCTTTAGTTTATACCATTTACACTTTATACCCTTTAAGTTACATGATTTACATTTTAACCCTTATAACATTTATAATGACACATCAAACCTTTAGTTTACCAATTTTACACAAAGTACCCTTAAATTACCATGTTGTACGAATCACACCATCAAGTTTATAAGAATTACACACAAGTCCTTCAAGTTACAAAGTTTACAAATTAAACCCTTAATTTACATTTTCTAACTTTAATTATCAATAATTACACATTAGGCCTTTAAACCACCAAAATTACACATTATCACCTGAATATAATTTATTACTCTAACCCACCTTAACTTTCCAAAAATTACATATTTAGTCCCTCCATTTTAATTTAATTCAATTTGAACCATTTATTAGCAAATAAATCCTTTTCTTTCCAATTTTACACATAGCACCCCCAAATTATATTTTATACAAAAAGTACCTGGTCTAAAATACATTACAAAAATATCCCCTAAGTTTCAGAATTTACAAAACATACCCTTTTCTTTTATTATTTCCGATCGGTTCTAAAATAAATCCAAAATGATTTAACAAGCTTCAAACCATGAATCCCAGATTTTATATAAGTCGAATGGCTTCTAATAACATCCAGAAAAATGAGATCGTGGTCCCATAAATTCGCATAGCCTCGTTTTTCCTTTTTATACGATATTAGGGTTTATATGCTAATTTAATTCGTACGACATGTATATGATGCATGACCCATTTTTAAATGTTTAGTAGGATTGTAATAGACGAAAAGAGTATAGGAAAAATACCCTTAAGAGGAATCGAACGCAAGAACAATTAAAACCAAAAACCCTTGTCGATTTAAACCCTAATCGACCAAATAATCAACACGATCGAACCAGCAACTCTGGACCTCAACCATAATTTTTCCCACCTTCCTTAGCTTCAATCTTGTCCAAGAAAAATAGCCTAAAGCCCTAAGAACCAGATCTCGAACTGTTTGGAGTTTTTTGTATTGTCGGCTGAATATTTGTGTGGGTTTAGGGTTTCAAAAATGTATAAATGGGTATATAACCGGTTCTTAATGTTTTCCTGGGCTTTAGATAGTGAATTGGACTTAAGAAAATTATTGTACCATTTTTCCTTAATTATTTCGGCCTAATATCGATTTATCATACACTTTATGGTTAATTATATAATTTTTGGAATTTAAATTAATTATGTGGCCGAAAATATTTTTCATAAATGCAAAAATGTAACTTTATAAAATTCTTATAGTAAATCTGATCATATTTGATATTTATCTGAATTTGGATATTTTATTTGGTATCCTTTAATTAATTATTTGTACTTTTATACTTCCAGGGGTATTTTGGTCTTTTTGCGACTTGTAAAAATATTAATCGGAGTTGCCAAAATTATTTGGTATCATATCATGTCCATTTCCTGAAGTTCGGGATTGATTCGGTACTTTATAAACCTTTTATTAAAATTTTAAATTCATAGGGGCATTTTTGTCTTTTACCATGCTTTCAAATTTTTGGGTTTTACAGACTCTCCCAACTAATCCTCACTTTCACTCTAGTTCTAGTGTTAATAGAACAAAACCCAAAACAGTCTCAAACAAGTCTATCTTAAACACTGATCCTGCTGGTAGACAAAAGGTTCCTGCTGCTAGACTATTTGTTCCTGCTGCTCGACCTTCTATGACTGTTAACCCAAAACCAACAGCTAAGGGTGCAAAAACATTTTACAAACATGCATCTAAGACTGTTTTGAGGCCCATTCAAACAAAAGCAGTGGTCCACAAACAAATTTGGAGACCAAAGGGAACAACTACAAAGCAAGCAGTTCCTGCTGCTAAGCATGTAGTTCCTGCTGCTAAGGGAAACAGGGCAAATGCTGTTAAGGCCTCAGCATGTTGGATTCTTAAATCTAATGTTGCATCAACTGTCCTTAAAAGATTAAATTACATTGATGCAAGAGGCAGATCCAAGTCAGTAATGGCTTGGATCCCCAAAAGAAACTAATACTTCTCATTTATGTGCAGGAACATTCAAATGATCAACAAGAGGATCAAGGATACTCAGATAGTGGATGTTCAAGGCACATGACAGGCAACAAGTCTTATCTCTCAAATTTTCAATCAATAGATGGAGGCTATGTTACCTTTGGAGGAGGTGTTGGTGGCAAAATTTCCGGTAAAGGTACCATTAAAACTGGAAATTTAGATTTTAAAAATGTGTTCTATGTAAAAGAGCTAAATTATAATCTTTTTAGTGTCTCACAAATGTGTGACAAAAAGAACAATGTTCTTTTCTGTGAGACTGAATGTCTTGTACTTTCTCCTGATTTTAAGATGCCTGATGAAAGTCAAGTACTTCTTAGAATTCCTAGAAAAGGCAATATGTACAGTGTAGACATGAAGAACATTGTTCCTAAAAAGAATTTAACTTGTCTTGTTGCAAAGGCCACATTGGATGAGTCAATGAAATGGCATAGAAGGCTTGGTCATATTAATTTCAAAACCATAAATAAAATTGTTAAGAATGGTTTGGTAAGAGGTTTACCTCACAAAAGATTTGAAAATGATCAAACATGCATTGCTTGTCTAAAAGGTAAACAACACAAAGCCACTTGTAAGCCCAAAATTTTTAACTCTATCAATCAATCATTTTTTATGCTGCATATGGACTTATTTGGACCTGTTTCAGTAAGTAGTATAATGCATAAGAGATATTGTCTTGTTATAATTGATGACTATACTAGATTTACATGGGTTTTCTTTCTATCTACTAAGGATGAGACTACAAGCATCCTTAAGACATTCATTACACATATAGAAAACCAAGTAGACAAGAAAGTGAAAGTCATTAGATCTGATAATGGGACAAAGTTTAAGAATAGAGTTATGGATGATTTCTGCAAACAAAAAGGTATTAGGAGAGAATTTAGTGTTGCTAGAACACCACAACAGAATGGTGTTGTTGAGAGAAAGAATAGAACACTAATTGAAGCTGCTAGAACTATGTTAGCTGATTCTAAGCTACCTATAACTTTTTGGGCTGAAGCAGTCAACACTGCTTGCTATGTTCAAAATAGAGTTTTAGTTGTACAGCCTCACAATAAGACATCATATGAACTTTTTAGAGGTAGAACTCCTGCAATAGGATTTCTTAGACCTTTTGGATGTCATGTGACAATTCTCAATACCTTAGACCATTTAGGAAAATTCGATAGCAAAGCATTTAGAGTATACAACACAAGAACTATGATTGTAGAAGAAAATCTACATGTGGAGTTTTTAGAAGATAAATCCAATGTAGAAGGTCAAGGACCAAAATGGCTATTTGATCTTGAATCTCTAACCAAATCAATGAATTATGTGCCTGTTGTTGCAGAAACTAATGAATTTTCAGGTTCACAAGCAACAGATGAGGCAAGGTTAGAAAAGGAGACAAACCAAGATCATGTTTGGATGCCAATATGGTCAAGTACAAGTGTGGAATCAACTTCAACAACTGATGAATCTTCTTCTGGCAAAGCTAAAGAAGGTGTTGAAGATGAAAGGAAAGAAGATGGAACTCAGGAACAACAAAATGTTTCTGCTGGTAGCATTTCTGTTGCTGCTGGTAGTGTATCTGTTTCTGCTGGTGATTCTGCTGCTAAGCTTACTGATTCTGCTGTTAGGCCAACTGATTCTGCTGCTGGCCCTTCAGAAACAAAAGAAGCAGAATTCTCAGATAATGAGGTGGATTTCAACAATCTTCCATCAAATTATCAAGTTCCTTCTACTCCACAAACAAGAATTCACAAAGTCCACTCCCTAGATAATGTGATTGGAGATGTACAGTCAGGTGTGAAGACAAGACAAAAACTGATGTCTTCAGACCAACAAGGGCTTCTTGATGCCCTTTATGCTTCAAAGCAGCATGAGTTTTCAAACTCTTGCTTGTTTGTATGTTTTCTCTCACAAGCTGAACCAAAGAACATTCTGAAAGCCTTAGATAATTCAAGCTGGGTAGAAGCTATGCAAGAAGAGCTTATTCAGTTCAAGATTCAGAAGGTATGGGTGCTAGTTGATTTACCTAAGAATGCAAAGGTAATTGGCACTAGATGGGTTTTCAAGAATAAAAGGGATGAAAGGGGAATAGTGATTCGAAATAAGGCTAGATTAGTAGCTCAAGGGTACACACAAGAAGAAGGGATAGACTATGATGAGGTTTATGCTCCAGTAGCAAGGATTGAGGCAATTAGGCTTTTCTTAGCTTATGCTTCATTTTTAGGCTTCACAGTTTATCAAATGGATGTCAAGAGTGCATTTTTATATGGTAAAATTGAAGAAGAGGTGTATGTTACACAACCTCCAGGCTTCATTGACCCTGACCATCCAGACAAAGTGTACAGAGTAGTTAAAGCTCTCTATGGCCTTCATCAGGCACCAAGAGCTTGGTATGCAACACTTGCTTCCTACTTATTAGAAAATGGATTTCAAAGAGGAAAGATTGATCAGACACTTTTCATCAAACAGCACAAGAAGGATCTTCTGTTAGTGCAGGTGTATGTGGATGACATTATCTTTGGATCTACTAGGAAGGAGATGTGTTTAGAGTTTGAGAAGCTTATGCATGATAAGTTTCAGATGAGTTCTATGGGAGAACTTACATTCTTTTTGGGTTTGCAAGTTAAGCAATCATCTGAAGGCATATTTATTAGTCAAGACAAATATGTTGCAGAGATACTTAGAAAATTTCAATTTGCTGATTCAAAAATAGCAAGCACACCAATGGACTATGAGAAGCACCTTCTGAAAGATGAAGATGGAGAAAATGTGGATGTACACACTTACAGATCTATGATAGGCTCTTTGATGTACCTTACATCATCTAGACCTGATATCATGTTTCCTATTTGTGTTTGTGCAAGATTTCAAGTTACTCCAAAGGTTTCTCATTTAACTGCAGTCAAGAGAATTTTTAGATATCTCAAAGGTCAACCAAGGTTGGGTCTATGGTATTCAAGGGAATCACCTTTTGACTTGGTAGCATTTTCGGATAGTGATTATGCTGGTGCTAGCTTGGACAGAAAGTCAACAACTGGAAGATGTCAATTCCTTGGGTGTAGACTTGTCTCATGGCAGTGTAAGAAGCAAACAAGTGTGGCAAATTCAACAACTGAAGCTGAATATATAGCTGCTGCAAGTTGCTGTTGTCAGGTTCTATGGCTTCAAAACCAACTCCTTGACTATGGGTACAATTTCTTAAACACTGTTATTCATATTGATAATAGTAGTACAATTTGTATTATTAAAAATCCAGTGCAACATTCTAAAACAAAACACATTGAAATTAGACATCACTTTATAAGAGACTGCAATGAGAAAAGATTAATTCAAGTACTTAAAATTTCTTCAGAATTCAATTTTGCAGATCTGCTAACCAAAGCTTTTGATGTTGGAAGGTTTCAGTACTTGGTAGCAAGTATTGGAATGCTTAATCCTTAATGATTTTAAACTTTGTGTTTTTGTAAATAAATTTTTGTTTGTGCTGCTAGTTTTAAAAGTTACTACTGCTATTACAAAAGTTTGTGCTGCTAGTACAAATTTAATTGTGTTATTCATACAGTTAGTCCTATGATTATTCTAATACAAGACAAGTACTTTGTACATTGTTCTTTTGGTTTTAGACTAACAATTTCAGGTATGATCATGTGAACACAAAAGGATGTTTCAAGTGAAATGGAAGCAAGAATTGAAATATTAGTTGCTACATATTAGGTTTATGATGGACTGAGTTTGGGAATTTAAAACTCCTTAAAACTTCTTTCTTGAAACCTAAGTATGAAGTTTCACATTGAATTGATGACTTAGTTGGTCAGATAGTAACTGACTCAACTCACTTTCTATCATTTTATACTTTCAAGTATAATGAGCAAGTCTAAGGACATCTGATAGAAAGAACAGCTAGTAAAAGTGAATCTAACACTTGTGTTAGAGGCAACAATTACTATGAGCTGGAAACCCTGTCAAGAAAGCCTTTTAAATAGGTTTATCTTTACACAGGCAGTTATTTATAACTGAAAAACATTGGTTCTCACGCAACCAGATGTTGCTTTAAACCGAAATTTTGATTAAGTGTCTGTTATACACTTAATCCCTTCAAAATGGTTGAAAGCAGTATGGTTTTTCATAATAAAATCAATTACATACTGCTAAGGCAAAAGTTTCTTAAAAAGATTTTCAAAGGATTCAGAAAAACCATCCATTGATGGACCATGAGTCAAATGTCCACTGATTCACCTCTCATAGGAGTTAACACACCTAGAAGTGATGAGGGCAGTAACTTAAACTCTTAAGGAATTGATGGCTTCATGTACAACATTGTCTGAAAACAAGTTCACATTGGTAGATCAGATAATGATGGGATGATGGTGAGAGATCTTCCAAACAGGGGAGGATAAAATTTTATTTGCTTCAGGGGAGGAAATAAAAGCCCAAGAAAGGAAGATTAACCAATGAAAGGGAGGAAAAGACAAGATCATACAAGATGATGACATGGAGGTTGAAAATGACAAGAATATAGCTTATTCTGGAGTATTATATATATTCAAAAGGGATGAAGCATTCCAAAGGAGAAAGTTCCATCTAGGTCAAACGAAGAAAAGTTTCAATTTCAGTTTACCACGTTTGTTCATCACTTGCAAAGGCATGCTGATAGATGATTTCACTTGTTGAAACAAGCATCCAAGATACACAGCATCATTGCCTCTTATAATCCCTCCATCCAAGGAAATTGCACCATCTTTTAGTCCAAGATTGGAGCAATGTGTTGATATTGTTAAAGTCAAAACAAAGCAGATGAGTTCAGAATAGAAGAAAGTTCAGATCAAGGGTCTGACTATGAAGTGTTTGAAAGATCTTCACAAGTCCTCATTTAATTCAGAAAAACATGTTGAAATGAATTCAAGAATCGGGAAATACTACAAGTGTGTTCCTGCTGGTAGCACATTTCATTCCTGCTGGTAGTATATCATTCCTGCTGGTAGTGTATTGTTTCTACTGATGATAATGCTGCTGGTTGATGCTGCTGCTAGTGCATCTGTTCTTACTGCTATTATTATCTCATTCCTGCTGCTAACATTATCTCATTGCTGCTGCTAAGTGGATAAGTATGAAAAGATATTATGTATATTTTGGTCAACAATATACGGTAGATAATATTTTACCCCATGTGCTTAGTTAACAAGTTGTGTACACAGATACATGTTGTATCTTATGTACTGACACACTCAAGATAAGTTAACAAGTAGTTCGGCTAGACTTTTAGCATTATTGTAAATATCTTCTTGGACTATAAAAGAAGATCTTAGACTAGTGATATGAGTGTGTCTAAAAGTGATTATTGAATACTTAGAACTATATAACTGTTAGATAAGAACAAACACAAATATATCACAAGTTAGAAAAACTTAAGATTCAAGGTTGTAACCCTAGTGATATTTCAAGATCACTCGTATTATTATCATTAATAATATTGAATCGTTTGGTGTTAATCTTTCATTGTTCCTTGTTCAAATAACAAACACAACCGTTCCATTTCCATAATCATAATAACCTTCTAAGTGTGATTAAGTAGATTTCGCATACTCAATCATATTCACTCAATATATCATACACACAAAGTACAAAAGGTTTAACCACCTTAACCGTGTGTCGAATCCTAACATGAGAAAAAGAAAATCCAAATATATGTTAATTCCTAGATAATTTACTGTATTAATAAATGATCAAAAATATGTGTAACTTTTACTGTCTATGTGGAGTAAAGTTTACATTTTAGTATTTCAAATATTAATATGTGTGAGCATGTTATTGAATAATTTCGCAAAAATTATGTTTAATAAAAAAAAATAGAAGTTGATTTTTTTTAAGTTAGAAATTAAGGGCCCGTTTGGTTTGTAGGTGGGTTTACGATTAGGATTATGATTTGGATTTGAATTTTGATTTTGATTTTGATTTGATATAGGAGAGAGAATATAATATAATTAATTGATAAGATATATTTTAAAGATTAGTCAAAGTATTTAAAATTTAATTTTATTAGTATTACAAAAGAAAGAAAGATAAGAGAGATCTAGGGATGAGCATTTCGAACCGAATCTCGGAACCGAACCGGAACCGTACCGGTACCGTGTACCGATTCTCGATATACGGTACGGTACCGATACCACGAAATAAGGCAAAAAAAAATTCGGTACCTTTCAAAAACGGTACGGTACTAATTCGGGAAATCCCGATTCGGTACCGAATACAAAAGGTTTTTTTTTTCTTGGCCCGTATAGGACTAACTTGTCTTATGCCGTAGTTGAGGCGTTGATATGTACCCAAGATTGGGTAAGAAAGTCCAAAAAACTATAATAGACGACATAGACGATCTATTAAATGATGACGATGTTGCACAAGGTAATAACTTGTCAATTTCTGTATATGGCTACTGACCTACTGATGTTTTGTAAATATATTAGTTGTATATATCAATTTATTTACATGGCTACTAACCTACTGATGCTTTGTTTTCTAAATAATATAGCTTTGTTTTCTTTATATGGCTACTGTCCTACTCATTTGAAAATATTGTAGTTACACTAGAGCATATAAAATATATGTTAGCTGTGGCCCTACCAGAAGAAAAGGAAAGCATGGAATCCATTGTTATATAGTTGGCATTCAGATTTTAAAATACCATAAACATAAACCTATGGCAACGCAACTCTAACTGCATAGAAACCTAATGTTGTATTGGATTAGACTTTGATATGAATTTACAAAGATAACTACAGTAGTGATGGAACCAAAATCATTTATAATGATTGTTATTAACTATGTTTGTTTTGTCCTATGTGTAGATATCGAAGATGGGATTGTCAAGCAAAACGCTAAAGAAAAAGGGAAGGGAGTTACACAAGATTAAACGATTAATTGTCTTTCGTTGAAAATGGTTTAGTATGTTTATTTGAACGATTTCATATGTTTTTGGTGGAATTTTATACGTTTTGGAACGTTTGTAAGTTACGATAACTTTGGTGATATGTTTTGTCCTATTTTTACTAGCATGAGCTACAATTTTTTTTTTTTTTTTGTTTAACAAAAAACGGGAAGTACCGGATAGGTACCGATTTCCCGGTACCCGTACCGAAATCCCGTACGGTACGGTACCGGTACCCCTTTTCATGCTCGGGAAAAAAATGGTACCACTAATTCGGTACGGGTTCGGTACCATTTTCAGAAAAGGAGGCCATGTAGTCTGGATTTGGTGCAGTTCATTTTTTTGCAATCAGTTCTAAATCATAAAGTCAATCCGACAAACAAACAACCGCTTTCACTTTTAAAAGTCAAAACCCAAACCAAACGGGGCCTAACATATACTTCAATACCTTACTCTATCTGTCCCAAATTTAGTGTCCACTTTTACTTTTCAGGTTGTCTCAAATTAGTTGTCCACTTCTAAAAGTTGATTGGAACCTTACTTGAAGTTAATAATAATTTATAATTTCATTAATATTATTAAAAATATTAATGAAATTATAAATTAAGTAGTTAAGGGTGAAACAGATATTTTGCAAAAAAAAGTAAGAAAAAGAAAGTCGTAATGATGATGTTTTTTTTAATTATGTATTTTTTGTTGGTGAACAATTATTTTGAGAGAGAGAGAGTATTTTACAAAAAGGGTTTGGTACCCTCCTAAATTGCAAGTAATACCCCCCTAAACCTTCCTTTTTTTTTTTCTTTTTTTTTTTTTTTTTTTATTTTTTTTAAATAATTTTGTTTTTATTATAAAATGCTAAAAAAATGGACAAAAAATATAAAGTTTGATAAGTCAAAAGTAGTAAAACACAAAAAATACAGAGCAGAAAACCATAAAAAAAACTGTCTTATGTTGTTAATAAAGCGAATAAAACTATCGAAAAAAGTGCGAAACATAAATTTAAAGTTTGACAAGTCAAAAATAGTAAAAGTTAAAAGACACGGAACAAAAAAACATAAAACCCTGTCTTTTTCTGTCAATAAAGTGAGTGTTAGGGGGTATTAGTTTTATCAAACTTGTAGGAGCTACCAATAATACCACTTTTATAAAAAAGATATTTACTAGAACCACATAAACTTTACAAAAATATTTTCACATAATGACGTGACATGACACTTGAACCACTTATTTACTCATTTTATTCACAACCCTTTCTTTTATAGCAAATTATTTTGTTACACATCATGTGTATCATTGCGTAAAAAAGGATATGATGGATTTTATAAATTTTGGGATGTGTTATATATACCCTCCTTATGTTGTCACATCTGGGAGGGATGGGTTAAACCGTACAACTCGCGATGCACACCGTACAAGTCAGCGATACATCAAATAATTAGATGGGAGGGTGCGAATAAACTCACTCATAAATTTTGTGTGATAACATAAAAAGTGAAATGAAAAAAAAGAAAAAAAAAAAAAAAAAAAAAGAAAAAGAAAGAAGTACAGTATTGTAAATCTAAGCATAGTGAATCTACAGGCTACGTACAGTACATTTATTACTGTACTTTCTTTTTATCGATTAAAACTTTATTTTTGTTTGAGCAGATATCGGCTAAAGCACAAAAACATGTTTTCTTGTGTCCAAAAAACAAACGCAGCCAAACAACCGAGAAAACCCTAATCACTGTTTCTTTTTCCGGCAATTGAATCTATCAGGTATTATTTTTTTAATGTTTTAATTTTCATTTCATGTCATGTTTTTTGGGTTCAATTAATAGAGGGTATTTAGGAGTGCTAGCTAGTTTTTTATTCTTATGTAGATAATTAGCTTAAAATTAAGCAGTCTAAGAAATTGTGAAAATGTGTTTAGACCAACAAACGAATATTCTGTTAGAAATAGCTTGATTTGCCCCAAAATAACTAGTTAAGCATAAGCTCAATTTTAAGCTTATTTGAAAACGGATGAGGTTTTCCATGTTCATGTACACAGCCTCACCGGGTTAATCCCGGGACCGTTTCTGCGTTTGTATACACCTAGCGAGGTTTGAACCCTTGAGTCCTTGACCTTTTGTGATTGGATTATGAGCTTATATGAAAAATGAAAAGCTAATAAGCTTAATTTTGATGGCTTATGAGCTACTAAACTTGGGCTTATAGCTTAATTGAGTTGATAAACTCAAGTTGGTATGCTCATAAGCTATAAAATTGAGCTTATTGGCTTTTCAAATTGTACATAAGCCCATCAAATAAGCTAAAATTGAGCTTATGCTTATCTAGTTGCATAAGCTCAAATTGAAGCTTATTTGATGGGCATATGTAAAAATTGAAAAGCTAATAAGCTTAATTTTGATGGCTTATGAAGTTATGAGATTATAGTTTTGGGCTTATAGCTTAGTTGAGCTGATAAGCTCAAGTTGGTATGCTCATAAGCTTATTGGCTTTTCAATTTTTACATAAGCTCATTTGCCCATCAAATAAGCTTAAGCAAACACCCTTGCTGCTTATGTGCTAGAAATAAGCACGGGTTATACTAGATTTTTTTTTTCAAAATTTATGTTGACTGATATCGGGTGATAATAACATTGAAAGGTTCACAGTATATCCAATAATGGGTGCAACTAATCAATTTGGAAAACAAGTCATATCGGATATCGGGTGACACATGCACTTGCAAATCCATATGTGTTGTCTGGTATCGGGTGGAAAAAGTAAAATTTTGAAATTGAGTATTGTTTGATATCAGGTGATAAAAGAAACTAATTAGCATCTACTTGTTATCTGATATTGATCACACTCTTAGTTGTCGGGCGCAACACAACTCGGTGTTGTCCGAGAAGTTGACACAACTTCAGGTATCGGATACATCAGTGCTCTTCAGTATTGTCCAATATTTGAACACTATAGAATATTTTTCAGAAGTTTTATAATTTCAATTTTTGTATTATTCTGAATTTGTTTCACATTTCTTCATACAGCTATACAATGACTTCACCATCGGCATCTCAACAAACCGTCATTCCTCACGATGAATTACTTCCAAGAGATCAATTCTTACCATTCAAGGAGAATAACTTCATATTTTGTCCGGATTCAATTATTACCAAATGTCCGGTTATGGTAGAAATTCTCAAAGGACATCCCATATTTAAAGCACTCACTATATCCGAAAATGTTCCAGAAATTTATCTTCAGCGATTCTGGAATACTTTAACCTACAATACCACAGTGCCGCCACACAAATTTGAAGGCATGATTGAAGATTGTCACGTTGCTTTTACCTTGAAACAGTTTAGAAGAATGTTTGATCTTAAAGAGAAAAACGACTTTACTGGCAAAGAAGAGTATGATGATTTATCAAGTGAAGAAGAGTTATGTGCCGATATTGTACGCTTAGGATATGAAGAACCACTTCCTAAAGCCTCGGCGTTCAGAAGAAAGCATTTATCACAAGTCTGGGCTACTCTATTTTCAATCATTAATCGTTGTCTTACCTCAAAGAGTACTGGAATGGATCAATGCAGCATTTCAGTGTTAAGAATTTTTCAAGGAATTGCATTCAACAAAAACTATGACTACGCAAGATTATTTTGGAATGATCTAATGGAAGTGGTCAAGGACAAGAATCTGCCATCAAAGGCTCGGAAGTTCGTACCATTCACACGTTTCTTGAAGATTATTATCTTTTCAATTATGAGGCGTTATAAAGATATTCCTAGAAGACCAAATGACCCTACAATTGCAGATTTTCAAATGAAGTATTTACGTAGAGATTGTGGAAATTCAAATGTTCAAGAAATGAGAATTCCTGATGAGCTGTTAGCCTATGCTGACCAAACGGCACCTAGTGTTATCGAATATAGGAACTCCTTACTTCCTTTGATCCAGTCAGAACCGGGGGGATCTACCCACGGAGCCACCTTATATATAAGAAGTAATAGTGATTATAAAAGAACACAAGGTGAGAATATTCAATCGTATAATGATTCTGGTGATGATAATAATGATGAAGATGGTCCAGACTCACGGCTCAACAGAACTAATTTTGCAAAAGAGGATTCAAATAACGAGGGAGGAGTTGAAAATGACGAGAGGTCAAGTGAAGAAAGTGAGAATCTTCTCCAAACCAAGTCAGACAACTGGGTCAATAAATCTACTAATGGACTTCATTTGCTGATTTCTAGTATTGAACAAGGCTTCATGGACCCGGTGACGCAAGCACTAACCCTTCCGAGCCACTCAGTTTCTTCTCAACAAGGTCCTGTTTCAATTGCGCACAAAGAATTAGCAAATAATCTATTGCATTCTCATTCGGAGAATGTCAATATTGAAAAAGGAGGACATCTGCTTTCGTCCCCGACTTCTTTGAGTGCACAATCGAGTCTAGAGCCATCTAAGACAATGTCTA
Organism: Artemisia tridentata subsp. tridentata; assembly: GCA_021014915.2. NCBI lineage: Eukaryota > Viridiplantae > Streptophyta > Magnoliopsida > Asterales > Asteraceae > Artemisia > Artemisia tridentata. The sequence goes on from CP139506.1 coordinate 410,802,205, forward strand.
GGATACTCGAGTCAAATAAAAGTCTGCGTGACTTTGCTGGAACTTCCGTAGTGGTACCTTATGTTGGTATTTCACGAGGATCGGGAGGAAATCCTACCAGTGTTGGCGTGAACGTAGGTCACGGAGTTGAATCAACTGTTGTGGTAACTGAGCCTCTAAGTGGGCCACGTGTTAGCGATTTCCCGGAATTTGTTACGAGAGAATATCTGGACAGCACTCTAAAGGCTGTCCAAGAATCTTTTGCCAAACAACTTGGTGATATGCAACGATTGGTTAATGAAAAGCATGGTGCAACAGAAGAAGCAATATTACCGCCGCCTCCACCTCCTTCTCAATCACAACAACAAGACTTATCTGTGGATGAATTGAAGCGATTGTTACTTGTGAAACTTTTGTCACAATCTGAAGATGAATCTGCTGATGCCGATTTGATTACGATCTTACGCAAACAAAGTGAAGTTTCTCAAAATAGTGCTACTAAGGAGGATGCCATGAATTCTACAAAATCTATTAATGCTACATTAGAAAACTTATCTGCACGTCTTGCTGCTCTTGAACAATCGTTAGAATCTCAAGCTCATGGTTTAAAGCGAAGACATGAAGATCACGATCATGATCATCATGAGGGGGAGAAGCGGCAAAAATTGAATGAAATTGTGGTTTCGGGTGATTTGAAAGTACAAACTATAGTGTCTAATGAAGAATATGTGGAAAAAGTGCAAGGAAATCCTAATGAGGCTGGTGATGATGTTATAGAACCAATGATTATTAAAAAGCGACTTCATCAGCAACATAACTCAAATGGATTCTGATATTGAAGAACCCTCTCACCTTTACGGCTCTTCTCTACCCCTAACTCAACTCTACATCAGCGCCACATTATCCCCATACAATTGGAGATTCTACCATTGAGGTACTTTCATTTCTATTTCGTCTTATGTTCTAGAACCAGTATAAAATTAAGGTTTAAGCTATAAAATAGTTATGTTCTTTCATCAGTGTCCAACTTGAGTGCCCAAACTAATAAGTTTTCTAGTAAAATGTGTATATTGGAACACCTTTTGAAAGTTGTAATGCTTAGTCGAACATTTTTTAGTTCAGCTACTTAATGGGACATTGATGAAAGTATGCTGTTATTTCATAGCTTAAACCCATGAATTTATATCAATGGTCTCATTTTTAATCATCAACAACATTCATATTCAGTTTCAAAGCTCGCGTAAAATTTCGATCTTCAACTAGCGTGTCTTAGACTTATTTTTGTGTGTATTAAACAGAATTTGCAGCAAAGAATATCCTCAGATGAATAGGATTAGCAACCTTCCTTCAGGCATAACAGAATCCATCTTATGTTTTCTACCGATTGAAGAGGCGACGACAACAAGTATCCTATCTAGTAAATGCAGGTACCATGGGATGAAAATCCCCAAACTTGTGTTTAAGGAGTTTAAGTTTCATGTACCGACTGATAGACATATGCTGGGAGACATTACTGATAAAGAGACGTATTTCCTTTTATGCTATCTGCCAAGTTTTGTTAGTGCATAAGGTCCGTTACATGAGTTCAAAATCACCATGGTCAGAGATGACTTATGTTTGATGGATGATAAATGTGCTGAGATTGATGCTATAAGATTTTATTTGTCAAGGAGAAATACTGTCAAGAAATTAACGATCGACTTTGGATATGGGACTTAAATGCCACCCGTCTCTCTCTCTTCTCATTCCGGCAGTTAACAAACCTATGTCTCAGTGGTAAGGTCTTACTAAAATAAACGAACAATTCTTCTCGGCTTTGATAACTTATCTGACTTTTGTAAGTTGCTGCAGGATCCTCACTTTATGAACAGCAGAGATGTCATTGATAGTAGCGACAATCTCACCATTTTGCAGTAATTGAAAGTTTGACTGTTCCATTTTGCATCCTTCAGGTAGATTTATTCAAATAGTATATAATTGACTTAACTCGGGAAAAAGAGTTGGCTTATTATTAACCCTGTTCTGGCGTTCAAGTCTTTTGTTCATGACAGAGTTCCACGAGAGCTTCCACCCGCGTTAATCCACCTCAAATACTTCCATACAAACGAGATATCTTTAACTCACAATGACAAGTTATCTTTTCTTGTGCTTTCGACAAGAAACTCCTCAAAGTTGGAGAAACTTAAGGTAGGGGTGATAAGTAATAACAGAAATCCATCATGTATCATATTAGTTTTGATTCTTATGTCAAGATACTGACACTTTTAGTAGATTGACAGTAGTGAGTTCAATGAAGATAACTCCTCTATAGAGACGGCTTATATACGGAAGATGACTATTCAGATATCTGGCTGGAGCATCTGAACGAACTACATATTAGTAGAAGATTTAAAAACTGGGGAAATGAGTTGCATTGTGTGAAACTTATATTGGCCAAGTCACTGCACTAAAGAAGGTGAGGATAGTCCTCGACTACAAGGAGTTTGACAAGGATGTTAAGCTTCAGATTTCACAAAGGCTCTTGTGCTCCCTGCGTGCATCAGCGGTGGTAGAAGTAATTGTTTGACGGATTAAAACCAATTTCACTAACACATGGTGGTTTTGTTGACTGTTTAGCGAAATGAATTGTTTAGTATTTGCCTAAAAGGTGCTGTTTTGCAACTTGAATATGTTATAACTTGATGCTTTTATTGGCTGATAACTCAAGAACCTTACTCTGATCTTAGCATTTTATGAAGTTTCTTTGCCTATATGGCTATATTTTGTAACGCGACTTGTCTGTTGAGTCAAACCCGACTAGTTTATGGTTTTCAATAACCAAACTTTTGGTTTTGAGCTAGTCAAGGAAGAGAACTAACTAGTATTGAAAATGTACAGATTTAGTATACGTATTGTAGCAGTTTTGCCTTAGAGCATCTCCAGCCTATTCTATAAAGCTTTTTAAGAGCGGCTTGGTGAAAGCTTTTCTGACTCACCAAATCTTATTTAATTATGACAGTTTTCAGGTACAAAAGGTTAATAACCGGTAACCTGAACCGGCTCACAATCGGCCGTCTTTCCATAATGTGGGGCATACATGAGTCACTTAGCAGTTATGGTTATTGGGGTGCCAAGACTCGAACCCTTGACCTTGTGCTATCAGGTATATCAGGTGCAACATATGACGGTTTTAAAAAGACTTATTAGCATTGAATTAATGACTTTTTGATAGATAAAGTATAATGGAAACACGGGCTAAATTTGCTTTCAGATGCGAAATATGACAGTCATTAGCATTGACTTTCTGATAGATTAAGTATAATGGAAACATGAGCTATTAAATGTAGAAAGTCTTTAAAACTTTGAGCATTGTGGATGCGCTAAGCTTTTCCCATAGCCGTACTTTGAATCGTCTAAACCTTTTAAGGGATATCATGTTAACATTACATATCATGTTTACAATGATTAAAAGTGTATAATTATAGAATATATGAGTTCATTAAATGTGTTTTTTATATACATGAAATGCTTAAACAACACCCATAAGGTTGTTAGATTAAATGTGTTTTTTATATACATGAAATGCTTAAACAACACCCATAAGGTTGTTAGAGTAATGGTCAAATAAGAAATAAAACTAAAATGAGAATGATAAGAAATAACCACAGCCGCACATTTCAGGTGCACCTACAAAAAGAGATGCATCTCCCATAAAATTCTCCTTTTACATTTAAAATATGTGGCTGAAAACATTTCTCATTCTTCTTATTTTTATTTTTCTTCTTAGTGGATCCATTCCCAAGGTTGAGTAAGGATCAAATAATAAATAAAAGTAAAATGAGAATGATGAGAAATAACCACAGCCGTACATTTCAGATGCACCTACAAAAAGAGATGCATCTCCCATGAAATTCCCCTTTTACATTTGAAATGTGTGGCTAACAACATTTCTCATTCTTCTTATTAGCAAATCCCAACTTTTAACTAGTCATTTTAATTTTATTTAAAATCATATATGAACCGTCCAAGACTTTTAATTAATCATTTTAAATCACTTTTCATTTAAAATCATATATGTAAGATGACATATATCATCACTCATTCTCTCTAATAAAAGATTAGAAATGTTAGGCTAAAGACTAAGGCTACACACACTAAGCCATGGAGGATCGATCCATTTCTCGGTCTCAGTCGATCGTCCCTTTTGTGACACATCGATCGATCGAATGTGATGGGAGATTGAGGTCGTCTATGCGATCTAGATCATGTGTGTATTTGTGAGTAGTTAATTAAATATAAAAGGTATTTTTGTGGGGTATGTTTTTTGTAGTGTACGCCGCCTTACTGTGGCTACCAATCGCCGGAGAGAGAAAGCTAACGTGGCAGATAAAATGATGGGGATTGACCCTCATTAATGTGTTTAGCCTAAGGTCAAAAAGTTTTTATACATTCTCGTCTTACGCATTATTGTCACATCAGCTTTTTCTCTCCTCTGACTATCCCGCACTCCCTCTCACTTTTTTGTGGACATGGTCACCTTACCATCATCTTTCATTAAAATACGCACTTTATAGAAATATATCCCGCTAAAATATCTCACACACACTAACAAACCAAATATAAAACAATAAAACATAAAAATGGGGTCCACTTCACACCAATGCATTTAAGGTGACCGAGTCACCATAAGTCTTCTTGATTTACATAATTCACGCGCGACTTTTATGGAGGCCAAGGCTGTAGGCGTGACTTTGACAGTCACCAAAAGGCAAATCACCCCCTTGCCGGTTAGTCTTAGATTCACAAAAACTTTACGAAATTATATCCACATAATGAGTTGTCAACTAAATGTGGAGGGTAAAATGTAAGAGAGCAATTATGATGCAATATTATTGGACTACTATACTGAGTTAGGATCAAATAGGAAGAATAATTAAAATGAGAAGGATAAGAAGTAACCACAACTATACATTTCAGATGCACCTACAAAAGTGGATACACCTTCCTTCAAACTTTCCCTCTTAATTTGAAATGTGTTGCTAAATTACTTCCACTACAACATTGACTGCTATTCGATGGGACTTTTTGAGTCTTTCGGCAAGGACATGTCTCCGCCAATAACTTTCAGCGAGGATAAGTCCTCGCCGAAGAGTCCCGCCGCTGATACTTTTGGCGGGGACAAATGTCACCATTTGGCGGGGACATGTGGGTCCCACAGCCTTTGAGCTGGTCAAACTTGGTCCAGCGCGGCACTGTCCCCGCCAAAAGTCTACAAAATTAACCCAAAAGTTCACCTAATTGGTGATTAAGTTAATTATGTCAACCTTTTGGCGGGGACATGTCCCCGCTAAAAAGTTGAACCAAATTATAGTTCAACACTTTTGGCGGGGACATGGCTCAAGCATGTAAAACTGGTTCAGCCTTTTGGCGGGGACATGTCTCCGCCAAAAGTGTCTGACCCATTTTGCAACATATTGCTGCAAAATGGGTAATTTCCAGATTTCTTTCGGAATTTTTTGAAAAAAAATCTACCAGTTGTCACCCAACACAAACATGCCAAATTTGCTACAACACCACAAATTAACTCGCTAAAATTTTAAAATCACAAATAACATAACAAAAATTCAATAATCAATCTAGGAATATCCTTTGTGACCGTTCATTGCCTAACACTATAATAACGCCCGTCAACATTATTAAATTACGACAATTCAATAGTGATGTTAAATCGAATACAAAACAAAAACTGCAATAAAGGTAATGTTACAAGTGCACGTGTGTCATTTTAATTAAGTTAAATCATTATTAAATTATTTAAATTTAATTTAAATATTTTCTAAACCATCTTTAATTAATTTAGAGTAAACTACACTGTTCGTCCTTGTGGTTTGCGTTGACCGACGAGTTTCATCCTTTGACAAAAAAAAAATGCACCATCCGTCCTTAAATGCGAAACGTTATGTATCGTTGGTCCTTCACTTTAATGGGCCACATTAACTCTCGTTAAATGTCTACACATGAGGGTATTTTGGTCTTTTTAACCATGAACATATTCACCCACCACCAACACCGTACACCACCACACTCACCACCTCCAACCACCTTCATATTCATTAGAATATTTTTGCCAAAACCATATACCACCATCATCGTCTTCACACATCCCCACAATCAACACCCAAAAACATTGTACCAAAACCCACAAATACCAAAACTCCATTTTCATAAACTCAAATGGAAAATCAAAAACGGTAAACACTAACCATTTATCACGTTATACAAGAACCCAAGACTAATTGTGAATATAACATTATCATTCATTTATTATCAAACACATTCCATCTATTACAAATCCATTTCCTTATCATAAAATACATATTTAAGATCCCTAATTATCTCAGATTTTATTTACAAAATCGTATCTACTTATGATATTTTAACAAGCATAATGCACATCACCCATTCATCATCATCTTCTTCAAAAACTACAAAGCTACTTTAAAACCAATCACCTACCACCATCTTGTTCACTTAAATCTAATATAACCAGCACCATTGCTCCCGCCACCATACGTCCATGCTACCACTGCCACCCACACCGTCATACAACTGTCACGGCCATCACTACAGCCACCACACCGCCACCACTATCATCTACACCACAACATAACCCACCACGCGACCACATCTTTTTCCAGCTGCTTCTTTTTTTCCCACCACGATCATCATCTATATCATCATCTACAACAACCATCACCAAACCATGGTTTTCATCTTCATACTAACTATTTAATCCTTGAAATTAAAACTACCCACCACCACCAACCCTTTATCAACAACTCTAATTAAAACATACATAAAGTGATAAAACCCACTTGAATGTCAACAACAATGATGATTGTCACCAGATCTGTGGTCGAGTCTTGCATCTCAACAAACCCAAAAAGAAAATTAAACCATAAATTGGAAATGAAAAGGTTAAAAGTATGTTGTAGCCTTTTAGGTACAGATATGTTGTAGCAGTTAGGTAGAATATATGTGGGTTCTTTTAGTTTGGATTTTGGTTCTGATGTGTTGACTTTGAGAAAAAAAGAAATTATATAGACGAGTGTAGGAATATGGACTGATGGTGACTATTGTGTGGCTAAGGGGACAAGAAATATCCGACCCTCCCAATTTGACTAATCAAATTCTGCCAATTCAGCTCAACAAACCAGCCCTCCAAACTAATTTCACTCGCGCCCATGATTTTTCAGCCCTCCCAAATTTTTTATTTTTTCCCCTTAAACAATTAAACTACACAATTTATAACTAAAACACATAACATTTTATTAAGAAAGAAAAGTACATAAATGTTTAAAAGGAACAATGCAACATTTTTTTAAAAATAAAAACAAACTAAATTAATTCTTCAATCGCTGGTGGTTGGTTTGCTGGGTCATCCAGGAAAGCCAAGTCTAGCCTCGATACGTGCTCAGTAAGATCAAACCGGAGACGATGATGGATGTTTTCGTCATGTAACTCCGGTAGTACACTAGGGTTATAAACTACGGGTGCCGGTTGGTCCATTATATGAACCGGTGATATTGCCCTCCCGTCGTCTTTTATGATCATGTTGTGCAATATACAACACGCGTAGACGTATTTGGAAATTTTCTCTGTTGTCTGTGGCCGGAGAGGACGGTCCAAAATCCTCCATTTCCCTTTAAGGACACCAAAAGCTCGTTCTACATCCTTTCTTGACGCCTCTTGCAGTCTCTTGAATTTTTTATCCTTCGTATCGACTGGATGCCAAGATGCTTTAACAAAGGTGGACCAGTTAGGATAGATGCCATCGGTGAGAAGGTATCCACGTTTGTAGAAGCGCCCATTTACAGTAAATGAAGTGTTTGGCGCCGTTCCATTTCGCTCGGTTAGATACAACGGCGACTGGTTCAACACATTGATATCGTTGTTCGAACCAGGAGGTCCAAAAAACACATGCCAAATCCACAAATCTTGTGAAGCAACACACTCAATCATAATAGTCGGAACTTTATGATCACCCCTCGTGTATTGTCCTTTCAACCGTTTAGGACAATTCCTCCACTAGACATGTGTACAATCTAGACTACTAAGCATTCCTGGAATGTGATGTCTTTCTTCGTGCGCCTGTTGCACTAGTGCAACGTCATTAGCTGTCGGCGCCCGTAAGAACTCACGCTTATATAACGCAATGATCGCGTCACAAAAAAATCAAGTGACTCACGTGAAGTTCTTTCAGCCATGTGTAAATTATCATCAAAGTTATCAGGAGGTTCACCTGTTGAGAGCTGTTTGATTTTTAGAAACAAACGGCGACTCATGCGAAATTGATGACGAAAAATATGCTCGCCCCACCTTGGTTCTTCGACGAAATAGTCTCGCACAAGTCTTTAATGCGTGTGTGAATATTTTAAACTTAGCCCTTCAGGTTCCATTTGGGGCGTTTGGTTGTAAATGGGAATCACTATGGGGTATGAATATGGGAAATGAGTTTGTAAACCTATCTTCTTTGGTGAGTTTAGAGTATGTCTGATTTCGTTTGTTTGATACCCATTCTTAATAGCAAAACCCACTAACCAAACAAAAGTCATACCTTCATTCGGATACCCTCAAACCAAACAACTCTGTAATTTCCTTTATTTAAAACTACATTAAAAATGGAGTCAATTTGGGTTTTGTGAGGAAAAGAAAATCCAAATATATGTTAATTCCTAAATAATTTACCGTATTAATAAATCATCAAAAATATGTTTAACGTTTACCGTCTATGTGGAGTAAAGTTTACATTTTAGTATTTCAAATATTAACATGTGTGAGCATGTTATTGAATAATTTCGCAAAATTATGTTTAATAAAAAAAAATAGAAGTTGATTTTTTTAAGTTAGAAATTAAGGGCCCGTTTGGTTTGTAGGTGGGTTTAGGATTAGGATTAGGATTAGGATTATGATTTGAATTTGGATTTAATGTAGAAGAAAGAAAATAATATAATTAATTGATAAGATATATTTTAAAAATTAATCAAAGTATTTAAAATTTAATTTTATTAATTTATATTACAAAAGGAAGAAAGATAAGAGAGACCTAAAAACATGGCCCGCATTTTCATATGAGGAGGCCATGTAGTCTGGATTTGGTGCAGTTCATTTTTTTTGCAATCAGTTCTAAATCATAAAGTCAATCCGGCAAACAAACAACCGCTTTCACTTTTAAAAGTCAAAACCCAAACCAAACCTCCCAACCAAACGGGCCCTAACATATACTTCAATACCTTACTTTATCTGTCCTAAATTTATTATCCACTTTTACTTTTCAGATTGTCTCAAATTAGTTATCCACTTCTAAAAATTGATTAGAAGATTAAATCGAGTTTACCATATTACTCTTACTTGAAGTTAATATTAATTTATTACTTCATTAATATTATTAAAAATATTAATAAAATTATAAATTAATTAGTTAAGGGTGAAACAGATATTTTGCAAAAAAAAGTAAGAAAAATAAAGCCGTAATGATGATATTTTGTTTTAATCATGTATTTTTGTTGATGAACAATTATTTTGAAAAGGAGAGAGTATTTTACAAAAAGCGCCCATTTACAGTAAATGAAGTGTTTGGCGCCGTTCCATTTCGCTCGGTTAGATACAACGGCGACTGGTTCAACACATTGATATCGTTGTTCGAACCAGGAGGTCCAAAAAACACATGCCAAATCCACAAATCTTGTTAAGCAACACACTCAATCATAATAGTCGGAACTTTATGATCACCCCTCGTGTATTGTCCTTTCAACCGTTTAGGACAATTCCTCCACTCGACATGTGTACAATCCAGGCTACCAAGCATTCCTGGAATGTGATGTCTTTCTTCGTGCGCCTGTTGCAGTAATGCAACGTCGTGAGCTGTCGGCGCCCGTAAGAACTCACGCTTATATAACGCAATGATCGCGTCACAAAAAAAATCAAGTGACTCACGTGAAGTTCTTGCAGCCATGTGTAAATTATCATCAAAGTTATCAGGAGGTTCACCTGTTGAGAGCTGTTTGATTTTTAGAAACAAACTGCGACTCATGCGAAATCGATGACGAAAAATATGCTCGCCCCACCTTGGTTCTTCGACGAAATAGTCTCGCATAAGTCTTTCGTGCGCGTCTATCCGGTTTCGTTCAATATACGTCCGGGTATCGACAGAGTTTGCCGAGTCTTCAAGATCCTCCAACGCTCTTTCAAAAAATGCAAAAGAACTACCCGTCGAAATATCCGCAAGCAAAATTGGTTCGAATTTAAAACTGGAAGATGAAGATGAAGACATTGTTTGAATGGAGAAGATGCTTTTTTTTTTTTTTTTTTTGATGATTCGTTTGGTTGTTTTGGTTTGAAAGAGATGTGTTTTTTTTTTTTTTTTTTTTTTGATGCTACGGTTCCACAAAGAAGAAAGAAGGGGGCATTTATTTGTTTTGATTCCCTTCCAACGGTACAATTTCTACATCAAACGGTCATAAATTTTTTTCAATTCCTACCCTTTCAACGGCTTCACCAACGGGTTAAATACCCGGTAACCAAACCGCTGAGCCAAACCGATGGGCAACGGAGTGGTCAAACCGGCGGTATGGGCAAACCGCTGGGCAGCCCGCCCACCACTCCGAGTAAAGAGAAGAATGTGGGATTATGAATATTTTGTATGCTTTTGGTAGTTGAGATTTATATGAATATTGTAATCGAAAGATAAGGCAAGAAGAAATTTTTGTTGGTGTAATATAAATTGTAGGTTTCTTATAGATTTCTTGGTTAAAAGCGGCTTGTATTATAGTTTTAATTAATCTTGGATTGTAATTCGTATATGATTATGGTTTAACGTTGAAAAAAAATGATTTTTTGGTGACAAAGAAGATGAGGAGAGAAAGAAGATGATGGGAGAACATGTGGTCAAAAGAAAGTGTATTGAGAAAAAAAAGATGAATTGACCATTTTACCCTTATGGATAAGGCATGAGGGAAGACTTAACGATTGTTAGTGTCATCTGTTAAAGCGAAGGACTAACGATACACAACCTATCAAATTTAGGGACGGATGGTGCATTTTTTTCGGTCAAAGGACGAAACTCGTCGGTCAACGCAAACCACAAGGACGAACAGTGTAGTTTACTCATTAATTTAAAACATTTTAAAATTATTTACATCATTTTTAACTAAGTTAATTCATTTATACTTAGTTTAAATCATTTAAAATTGTTTTTAAATCATTTTAATTAAGTTAAATCACTATTAAATCGTTTAAATTTAATTTAAATATTTCTACACCACTTTAATAAGTTAAATCGTTTATACGAATGAGTCGAGATAATATTGTTATTTATGAGATGTTAAACGAATGAGTCGAGATGATATCGTTATACATAACATGTTAAACGAATGAGTCGAGATGATATGGTTATACATGAGATATTAAACGAATGAGTCGAGATGATATCGTTATACATGAGATGTTAAACGAATGAGTCGAGATGATATTGTTATACATAATATGTTAAACAAATGAGTCAAGATGATATGGTTATACATGAGATGTTAAACGAATGAGTCGAGATAATATCGTTATACATAACATGTTAAACAAATGAGTCGAGATGATATGGTTATACATGAGAAGTTAAACGAATGAGTCGAGATGATATGGTTATACATGAGATATTAAACGAATGAGTCTAGATGATATTGTTATACATAATATGTTAAACGAATGAGTCGAGATGATATGGTTATACATGAGATGTTAAACGAATGAGTCGAGATACTGTGAATATACATAAGATGTTAATCGGATGAGTCGAAATGATGTGTATATACATAAGATGTTAATCGGATGAGTCGAGATGCTATAAATATACATAAGATGTTAAACGAATGAGTCGAAATGCTATGGATATACATAAGATGTTAATCGGATGAGTCAAGAAGCTATGGATATAAATAAGATGTTAATCGGGTGAGTTGAGATGCTATGGTTATACATAAGATGTTAAACGAATGAGTTATGATGATATGGTTATACATGAGATGTTAATTGGATGAGTCGAGATGATGTGGATATACATAAGATGTTAATTGGATGAGTCGAGATGCTATCAATATACATAAGATGTTAAACGAATGAGTCGAGATGCTATGGATATACATAAGATGTCAATAAGATGAGTCAAGATGCTATGGATATACATAAGATGTTAATCGGGTGAGTCGAGATGCTATAATTATAGATAAGATGTTAAACGAATGAGTTGAAATGATATGGTTATACATGAGATGTTAAACGAATGAGTCGAGATGCTATGGATATACATAAGATGTTAATCGGATGAGTCGAGATGCTATCAATATACATAAGATGTTAAACGAATGAGTCGAGATGCTATGGATATACATAAGATGTTAATCGGATAAGTCAAGATGCTATGGATATACATAAGATGTTGATGTACATAAGATGTTAAACGGATGAGTCGAGATGCTATGAATATACATAAGATGTTAATCGAATGAGTCGAGATGATATGGTTATACATAATATGTTAAACGAATGAGTCAAGATGATATGTTATACATGAGATGTTAAACGAATGAGTCGAGATGATATCGTTATACATAACATGTTAAACGAATGAGTCGAGATGATATCGTTATACATGAGATGTTAAACGAATGAGTCGAGATGCTATCAATATACAGTGATGTTAAACGAATGAGTCGAGATTATATGGTTATACATGAGATGTTAAACGAATGAGTCGAGATGATATCGTTATACATAACATGTTAAACGAATGAATCGAGATGATATCATTATACATGAGATGTTAAACGAATGAGTCGAGATGATATCGTTATACATAACATGTTAAACGAATGAGTCGAGATGATATGGTTATACATGATATGTTAAACGAATGAGTCGAGATGCCATGAATATACTTAAGATGTTAATCGGATGTGTCGAGATGCTATGGATATAAATAAGATATTAATCGGATGAGTCGAGATGCTATCAATATACATAAGATGTTAAACAAATGAGTCGAGATGGTATGGATATATATAAGATGTTAATCGGATGAGTCAAGATGCTATGGATACACATTAGATGTTATTCGGATGATTCAAGATGCTATGGATATAAATAAGATATTAAACAAATGAGTCGAGATGATATCGTTATAAATCATTTATATATATTAAAAAAAAAAAAAAAATTCCACTTTCGGCGGGGTCATGTCTTCCGTTTCGTCGTCTAATACAAAAAGTAATTTAAATCATTTATTTTAATTTAAATCATTTATAATTTGTTAAAATCATTTATAATTAGTTTAAATCATTTTTAATCAATTTAAATCATTTTTAATTAATTTAAATGATTTTTAACTTATTTAAATCATTTATAAATAAAATAAATTTTTTTATATATCGCATTTTCGGCGGGTACATGTTTTCCGTTTCGTCGTCTTATACAAAAAGTAATTTAAATCATTTTGAAATCATTTATAAATAAATTTTTTTTTAAACAACCCACTTTCAGCGTGTCGGGTTTGTGTCGTTTATCGTATCGTGTCGAGAATTGCCGCCCCTAATTTTCTTTTCTCTCTTTTATTCTAAATTTAAATCTAAATCTTAAACCCGTTGTTGACCATTAATTTTTCTTTCACACCTTTCCAAATCCTAATCCCATTCTAAACCCATTAACAAAACAAACGAGCCCTTAAGTGTCAAACTGTTTGGATTAAAGAGTAAAAGAAAAAGAAAGAAAAATACCAAACACCTACCCTCAAATATTGCTTCCTTCAAAAGCAGAGTGAAAAATCATTTCTCAGGAAAAACCCTAACCACCATTCCTTTCTGCAGAAATTGAAGCACCAAAACCATATCACCTTTCTCACAGGTATTTTTATTCATTTTAAACTTTTTATGCTTTTTTATACTTTAATGTTTCATACTTTTATGAGGATTTAATTTAACCCTTTTATATAATTATCGTAAAAGTTTTCTAATAGATCCAAGACGGTATTTAGGATTTGCTTATTCTTGTGCTTGTGTAGGAAAATAGTGTTTGGGCTTGCTTTATATGTGGGCTTATGACCTTATTTGATTTCCCCAATTTTCCGGCTTATTTTGCGACTTATGGGCTTATATGAGTTTATTATGATATAACGAGCGTATATAATATAACAAGCTTATATAAGCCCATAAGTCTCAAAATAAATATGAAAATTGGGGCTTATGAAATATAAACCGAAATCAAATAAGCTAATAAGCCCGCGTATAACCTTATACTTTAATGTTTCATACTTTTATGAGGATTTAATTTAACCCTTTTATATAATTATCGTAAAAGTTTTCTAATAGTTCCAAGACGGTATTTAGGATTTGCTTATTCTTGTGCTTGTGTAGGAAAATAGTGTTTGGGCTTGCTTTATATGTGGGCTTATGACCTTATTTGATTTCCCCAATTTTCCGGCTTATTTTGCGACTTATGGGCTTATATGAGTTTATTATGATATAACGAGCGTATATAATATAACAAGCTTATATAAGCCCATAAGTCTCAAAATAAATATGAAAATTGGGGCTTATGAAATATAAACCGAAATCAAATAAGCTAATAAGCCCGCGTATAACCTTAAACAAGCCCCCCCCCCCCCCCCCCCCCCCCCCCAAAAAACCAAAAAAAAAAAAAGGAGGGATGGAGGATAACAATTGTTAAAAAATGTCAATCTACTTTAGAAGGGTTTTATGTTAGATACGAGGGTAAATAGGTGCTTTAGTTTCATTCCAAATAAGCTTGGTTGTAAAACTCGCTAGGTGGTACTCAAGCCGGTAGTGATCGGCCCGGGCGGGAAGTACTCCAATTGGAATTTTTATATATAAGTGTCGAAAGTATATGTATGACATGTTCGTAGGAGTGTAGGACACTAAAAATATGTTTAGAAACGTTAACACAAATGTTCAAATACTTGAAACGGGTTTTGACTGAATTTTGACCAAACCAATTTTTTTGGCCGATTCGGCTCAAGTCGCCTCGGTCACTGATCTTGTAGCGAGTAATTGCCGATTACTGGGTCATGTAATCCAAGTTTTACAACACTGCAAATAAGCACTTTGAAATAAGTTGGTCCAAACCCGCTTATCAAAAAGTTAAAAACTGCTTATCTTTCCCCCAGATAAATATTTTAAGTAGAAGCAATTTGTTTTGTTCAAGCACTCTTAACTGCTTATCTGCTTGAATATAAGCAGAAAATAAGGCAATAAGCAGTCCCAAACACCCTTTGAGCTTGTTTGTTTAATTTGTAACTATACATTTGGCAATTTAATGATTGTAGTACTTTCATAGCTGTTTTGTCCTTGTGTTCTGAAACTAGTATGAATCCCATGTCTATGCCTATTTTATCATCGCCAACCATTATGTTCAGCATCATATATCCCGAGGAGTTTTGTTAGGTCGTATAATATCTAACTTAAACTATTAAACAAAGTTTATGCGCCATAGAACGATAGGTTTTGATAGTAGATAATTTTGCAGGCAACAGGATTATTGCGGGATGGATATGATTAGCAACCTTCCTCCAAACATAATAGAAACTGTCTTATGTTTTCTACCGATTCAAGAGGCTGCAAAGACAAGTATCATCTCTAGGGAATGGAGGTATCGTTGGATCAAAATTCCTAAACTTGTGTTTGAGGAGGCAAAGTTTCAAGTATCATATGATGTGGCTGAGTCGTCTAGTAATAGACGAATAATGTTTAGGAGAAAGAAATTTTTTTCTGCTATATCCCAAGTGGTGTTAATGCACGAGGGTCCAATACATGAGTTCAACCTTTTCATGCTCCCAGATGACGCAGGCGTTGAAAATCATACATGTGTTGAGATTGATCGTATAATATTTCATTTGTCAAGGAAACATACTGTTAAGAAATTAACAATTGACTTTCAATATGGGATATATAAGCTACCCTACTCGCTCTTCTCATTTTCTCACTTAAGCGACTTGTGTCTTGTTGGCTGTTCTTTTAGCCATAAACCAACATTCAATGGATTTCGTAGACTTACAAGCTTATCCCTGGATGGCGTATACATCTCTAAAAAAACCCTTCTACATCTCCTATCAAGTTGTCCATTGCTCAAGAACGTGACTCTGGTAATTTCTTTTTGAGATCGGATATTGATTCTTGTAAGCTTTCGTATCTTATGTGGCTATTGTAAGTTTGCTGCAGGAAATTGACGGTTTATATATCCTTATTAGGAGCGATCAGAGTACTACCATTATTAACCTATTCGAGTCTTTGAGAATGATTGAAAGTCTGTCTATTCCGTTTAGCATCCTTGAGGTAATTTTTTTAATATGTTATATAATTAATTTTTTACTACTTTTTTTCTTTAGAAAGGTAACAATTTTTTACTACTTTTTTTCTTCTGAAAGGTAACATTTTGGTATATAATTGATTTAAATTGTGGAAAAGAGTTGACTTATTACTAACCTTTGTTTTGGTGCTTCAAGTCTTTTGTTCTTGACAGAGCTCCACGAGAGCTTCCAGCCTTATTAAGCCATCTCAAATACTTCTATACACATGATATACCTTTCACTCAGAAAATGGGGTTATCTTTTCTTGTTCTTTTGATCAGAAACTCCCCGAACTTGGAGAAACTTGAGGTAATAACAGAAATCCATTTTGTGTCATATTAGTTTTGATTCTTATGCCAAAATCCTAACGATTTTAGTAGATTGACAATACAGAGCTCGATCAAGATGACTCCTCTATGGAAGATGACTTGTGTACGGAAGATGAATTATACTCCTTTACAGTTGATAGCTATTCAGATATTTGGCTGGAGCATCTGAACGAAGTACATTTTAAAGGTTTTAAAGACTGGGGGAACGAGTTAAATTTTGTGAAACTTATCTTGGCTAAGTCACCCGTGCTAAAGAAAGTGAGGATAATCCTTGACTATAGTGCGTTTGATGAGGATGAAGAGTTGCAGATTTTACAAATTCTCTTAAGCTTCCCACGCGCATCACCGGTGGTAGAAATCATTATTTGATGGATGGAAACTAATTATTTATTTATGGAAATACATAGCGGTTTTGTTGACTGCTTAGTGGAATGAACACTTCACAATTTGTCCAAGACTTTGGCTTGCATCTAGATAGTAGTAGTATTACCTCTTCGGCTTCAGAACATTGTTATGCACTTTTGTTCGGATTAGCAGGTGTCAATGTGTCATCTCTTTGGTTTGACAAAATTTGTTTAAATATGGAAACCTGGTTTTTATAATCTTTGCCAGTTTCAAGTTATCTATTGCTTCTTGTGGACATTGTTTTCTTTTAAGTGCAATGGTTTGTAAACATTCTACTTTTTGTTTCTTTGCATTTTCGTGTCTCTACTTGTTAAAATGCAGAAAGTGATACTAAAGTTGTTAAAGTGCGCAAATTTGGTTTAGTTTTTGACGGCCATTGTGCCCTCGGACCAGAAGTTTGAAGGCTTTCAATGGCTCGTTGCAACACGTCTTAGTCTTTACAAGTATGATGTTGGGTATTTTTGGCCTAGCGGTATGCCGGTATGTGACAACCAAAAGGTTGCGAGTTGAATTAGTCTTTAAGATGTGTGTGATATAGTGAAATGATATATTTCATTTAGGCCCAAATAATATGCTACCCAAATTGTACAGTTTTTTTATATTTTATGGGCCCGTTATGTTAAGAAGCCCAATATCTATGCTAACCAAATTAACAGAATATTCGCTAGTATACATAGCCCAAACAATCATTTACCCTAAATAAATAGGGGTGTTCACAATTCCGCTAATACGGTATTAGTAATACCCACAAGAACTGAAAACTGAATTTGTAACCGAATCAAATTTTTTCTAAACCAAATCAAACCAAATTAAATATTCAATTTTCAATTTAAATATGATTTTGGCAAAATGAAAACCGAATCGAACCAAAAAAATGAATTCACATAAATATTATATTTTTGATAAAATTATATACATAAAAAATACCACTAAAACTCATTTTTAGTCAAAGTCAAGGGGTTATGTGTCATTGTTTAGTTATTAGTCAAGTAGGAATAGGCGTTGAAGAGGTTTAATTGGTTTACGCCTTGCATGGCATGTAACGTTCCCTGCCAACCTCCTCATACAAATAGAGGTGAAGGGGTGAGTCAAAATGTACATCATTTTTTCAATACTAATCGTTCGGTTAGGGTTATATCGTGTGCTAGTTCTTTTTCTGTCGACATTAATATTCTCTGTGTGTGCATTCTTCTCACAAGTTCGCAGAATTCCGTGCTAAACAAAGTTTATCTTTCATAGATTTAAACTTTTTTACAGTAACTAGTTTTGCAGCCAACAAGAATAATACCGAGAGATGGATATGTTCCGCAAGCTTCCTCTATGCATAATAGAAACCATCATATGTCATTTAACGACTAAAGAGGCAGTAAGGACGAGTATCCTTACGGGAGTTGGCGTAAAATCCTTCTTGGTCGTCCCATGATCGGACAATTCTTTTGGTATAAAGTTGGTAATGGTATTTCTATCTCGGCTTGGTTTGATAATTGGTGTTTGCATAGCCCTTTAATATCTAGCCTTTCAGCTAGACAAGTAAATAGGGGCGGTTTTAATATGAATTCGAGATTGGTGGACATTATTGCAAATGGCGAGTGGGTTTGGCCTTATCAGTGGAACAGTAAGTTTCCTAATGCTATTGTTCCTTCCATTGATGTTCACAATCCTGATAAGCTATGGTGGCGGGATAGAAATGGAATTTTCAATGAATTTTCGGTTGGAGTTGTTTGGAACGATATTCGTCCTAGAGAGGCTGAAGTTGCGTGGGCTAGTGTGGTATGGTTTGCTAATTGTATTCCTAGACATGCGTTCATCCTTTGGCTAGTGTTTAAACGAAAGCTTAAGACCCAAGATGTGCTTCGACAGTGGGATGTGCATGGTTCTAATAACTTAGCTTTGTTGTGCCCATTGTGTGATCTACAACAAGACTCTCATGAACATCTTTTTTTCGAGTGTATGTTCTCTTCTCAAGTGTGGTCGAGTGTGAAGACAAAGGCTGGTCTACATCTGGTCTCGGACATATGGAGTTCGATAGTACGTAAATGGTATTCTTCCTTTTGCTAATAAACGTTCTATTAATAGTGTTGTTGCAAGACTTGTTTTGGTTGCTTCAGTTTATTATGTTTGGCAAGAGAGGAACTCTCGTCTTTTTAAACAAAAGAAAAGATCAAAGGAGCAAGTGGTTTGACTTGATTTTGGCTATTGTCCGTTTAAAGCTTCTATCATTCCGTTTTAAGAAGTCAAGTTGTGTGGATAAGGTTATGGCTGAATGGGACTTACCTCGTTCTCTTATTCATCATGTAGAACGTTAGGGTTTTGTTTAGGCTAGGCGTTAATTTGTTTTGTCGTGATTTCTTCTTTTGTAACGTCTATTTTTTTTTTTTTTTTCATTAGAGTGGCATGTCACTCTTTTGATTTGGTTTGAAGCACAAAGGGTGAGTATGTTTGTATAGTCGTTTTGGTGCTTTGCCATTTCGCCTGAACTTATTCTGTTTAATATAACATTTACATGGGTAAAAACCCTTTACCCAAAAAAGGACGAGTATCCTTTCTAGGGATTGGAGGTACCGTTGGACCAACATTCCTAAACTTGAATTTATTGAGGATGCGATTGAAGTACCCGCTAATACAGAAGCTGAGCTATCCGAAAGGTGTAAACTTATTTACCAAGTTCTGTTAATGCACGAAGGTCCAATAAATGAGTTCACCCTTTCCGTAAACAGAAATATTAAATCATGTGCTGAGATTGATCGTATACTATTTCACTTATTTGTGGGTGTTGGGTATCCTGATAGCAATTAGAAGTCACGAGTATGAACGCTTTCAGATCGATTAAATTGGAGTGGATACCAATTAACGACCGGATAAAATCTAATTGATTCAAGTTTGTGTATGTGGTTATGTTTGCCGTTACACAAAGTCTGTGTCTTTTTCGTATCTTCAAATGAGATATTATCTCATAGTTTATAAGTTCCAAAACGGTTACAAACGGTTAATAAGCAGTTAGTAAGAAACCTAATAACTGTCAAACAGTTATATAGAAACTGCACCAACCTAGCAGCAGGTTCGTATAACTAGCAGTAGAGTCCACACATTAGCAGCAGGTTAGAGAACAAGCAGCAGGTTAACTAAAGCAAGCAGCAGGTTAACCAAAGCTTAGCAGCAGGTTAATAACCCTAGCACCATGTTCTCATAACAAGCAGCAGTACCATAGCAACAAAGCCAGCAGTACCTTTATCAGCATAACTAGCCGTACCTTCCATAACTAGCCGTACCTTCTTATAACCATCTGTACCTTTGAACCAAGTTAGGCCTGTTAATATACAACTAAGTGTCGACCCTTATTTGTATATTAAACACAACTTATAATACACTAAAATACCAACAAACCTCCCCCATTTTAGTGTAATCATAAATTAACTAACTATACATAGCAAACAATCAAACTAATGCATAAATGAAATGTCGAGACGATTGAATTTCATATTAGTATATTACACATTCCAAATATTCGAATATCAAGGTTTCCCGAAAGATTGAACCTTGTAATATTACTATTGAATACCTGAAGATAATATACACATTAGTTTTGCATACACAATATCTTACTTGACACATTATTTTACTAGCCTATGTCCCTATCCTTTCTTTAAGTACATCGAAGCCAAGTCCCAACTTCTTGAAGCAGCTAAACTTCGTACTCAAATAGGTAATTCTTTTAGTCTTGCACCTGCAAATGCAATTTTTCAAAAGAATTATTTAGAAGAACACTTCAACTTTCCTTAACTTGCAGTACCGAACACATACCTTTGGGATAATTTAATGTTGTGTTCCAAACTCTAGATGTTAAGCTTTCCACATTCAAAATTCAGCACCTAACGTCATATTAGATGGGAATTGGGTATCTCAACATGAGAGTTTTCATATGGACTTTAAACCTAACCCCACAGCTGATCCTTTCACGAGATCTCTACTTAACCCTTTGGTTAAATGATCAGCTAAATTCCGATGAGTTGCAATCCACTCAACGGATATGACACCTTGCATTATGAGCTCACGAACCATGCTGTGTCTCACACCTAAGTGTCTTGACTTGCCATTATACACTTGACTATAAGCCTTAGCCAAAGTAGCCTGACTATCACACCTGATAGAAATAGAAGATATAGGCTTTGGCCATAATGGAATTTCATACACCAAATTCCTTAACCATTCAGCTTCATTACCAGCTGCTGCCAAAGCAACAAACTCAGACTCCATAGTTGAGTTTGTAATGCAAGTCTGTTTCTTAGATGCCCAACTAATGGCACCTCCCCCAAGAAGGAACACCCATCCAGATGTAGAAGAATGATCTTCTTTATTGGATATCCAACTTGCATCACTAAAACCTTCAATTACAGAAGGAAATCCGATGTAAGTTAACTTATAATCGATTGTTCCTTTCAAGTATTGAAATACTCGATCCAAAGCTCGCCAATGAAATGTACTAGGATTGCTAGTAAACCTACTAAGCTTGCCAACTGCATAAGCAATATCCGGCCTAGTACTTATCATAGCATACATTAATGATCCAATCCTTTTCGAGTATTCAAGTTGAGACACCGCTTTACCTTTATTGGGTAATAGCTTAACTTGTGGATCCATGGGAGTACTTGTGGGAGAACTATCCTGGAAATCGAACTTATCCAAGATCTTCTCAATATAATGTGATTGAGAGATTGAAATACCCTTGTTCTCACGTATGATCTTAATACCTAAGATCACTTCCGCCTCCCCCATATCTTTCATAGCAAATTTAGATGACAAAAATTCCTTTGTCTCATCTACTTGATCTTGGTTTGTACCAAAAATCAACATGTCATCTACATATAAGCATATAATGACTCCATTTCTAGAATCATCAAATTTACTATAGACACATTTGTCGGCTTGATTTAAAACAAACCCATTCGACAACACAATTTCATCAAACTTTTGATGCCATTGTTTAGGAGCTTGTTTTAACCTATAAAGAGATTTAACCAATTTACACACCTTGTGTTCATGTCCAGGCATAACAAACCCTTCGGGTTGTTTCATGTAAATCTCTTCATCTAATTCACCATTCAAGAATGCAGTTTTCACATCCATTTGGTGAATCACTAGATTGTGTATGGCGGCAAGTGCCAATAACAATCTAATCGTAGATATCCTCGCAACCGGAGCATATGTATCGAAATAATCAATACCCTCTTTTTGTCTAAAGCCTTGGATTACCAATCTGGCTTTATATTTATCAATAGTACCATCTACTTTCATCTTCCTCTTGAAGATCCATTTACATCCTAGTGGTTTACAACCAAGAGGTAAATCAGCCAATTTCCAAACTTTGTTTTGCAAGATAGAATCCATCTCATCTTGGACTGCTTCTTTCCAAAAAGCAACATCCCTTGAAGCCATTGCTTCACCATATGTCATTGGATCCTTATCAATATTAAAACAATATTGATATTGAAAATTAATTTCATTCCTTGATCCTTCAACTAAGTAAAGTTGAAAGTCATCACCAAAAGTTTTGGTTTTTCTTACTCGTGTACCCTTTCTTGGTTCAGTGCTAGTTGATGGAATATCCTCGGTATTAACCGGTTCCTTCGAACTATGATTCATGTCCCTTGGCCTAGGTATAGATGTGAATCTTTCTTCATCAAAGATTGCATCTCGTGACTCTATCACCGAGTTCACAGAAACATACTCATTTGGTTCTAATACATAGAATCTATAAGCATATGAGTTTTCAGCATACCCAATAAATATGCAATCTATACCTCTTTCACCTAAAGTTTTTCTTTTAGGTTCCGTGAGCCTAACCACAGCCCTACATCCCCAAACCTTGAGAAAATTCAAGTTTGGTGATTTCTTGTGCCAAAGTTCATATGTGCTTTTACCGGGAATACGGTTTAGCAAGTAACAAGCCGTTAACATGGCTTCTCCCCAAAATCCTTCACTTAACCCAGAATAAGATAACATTGAATTCACCATTTCTTTCAATGTTCTATTCTTTCTTTCAGCCACACCATTTTGTTGTGGTGTATATGGAGCTGTTGTTTGGTGTATTATTCCGGTAGATTGGAAATATACCGGATCATAATACTCCCCTCCACGATCAGTACGTAAGATTTTTACCAAATCCTTTTGATGAAGCTCTACCTCTTGTTTATAAATACGAAATTTATCAAGAGCTTCATCCTTTGAATGCAATAAATAAATATAGCAATAACGTGATGCATCATCTATGAAGGTTATGACATATTTCTTATTTCCTAGAGATGGTGTAGCATGCAAGTCACATAGATCACTATGAATAATGTCTAACAGTTTGGATTCACGATTTGCTGTTTTGAATGGTTTTTCTAGTGATCTTAGTTAACATGCAAGTTTTACACTTATTATGGTCCAATTCAATAGATGGAATCATACTCATTTTAGACATTTCTTTCATTCGTTTATAATGAACATGTCCTAATCTAGCATGTCATAATTCCATGTTACTAATTCGAACACTAGATAAATCATTAACCACACAAATCGAATTAAAATTAGAAGGCATATCTAAATTCAACATAATCATACCATTACATAAATATCCAAATCCAACAAAAGAACCATGTTTCGACAAGATATACTTATCGGATTCTAACACTTGTTTGTACCCACAATTATTTAATAATACACCGGACAACAAGTTTTTCCGGATACCGGGCACATATAAAACATTACATAACGAAATTGTTTTTCCAGAAGTAAAAGTTATTTCTACTAGTCCAATTCCAAGTATTGGTTCTGTTGCGACATTTCCCATAGTAAGAACACGTCCATCATCAATTGTTGCAAATTTCTTGAACCATCTTCGGTCCTTGCAAACATGACATGTCGCACCAGAATCATACCACCAAGCAATATCATCATTAATTGTTACAATTGTACCTGCTTGTTTCGGATCCCCTTTGGATCCACCACTAGTTCCAGCCTCGTTTTTGCCTTTTCCCATACGGCAATCACGCTTGAAATGTCCAGGTTTCCCACATTTCCAACAGCCCCCATCATTGGACTGTTTCACTTTCTTTCCAGAACCCTTTTTGTTATCGTTACCATGAAACTTGCGTTTCTTGTTGTTGTTATTCGAACCCTTTTTGAAACTAGAATTAGTTTCCTCAACCATATTGACATTTGATCCGCCAATATCCTTGTCCTTTTCATTCACCCAAGTTTTCTCCATACGTCTACACCCTTCCTCAATACTAATGGTACTTCCCAACTCAACCAAATTGTATTCTTCCTTCTTATGTTTCAAATTAGTTTTGAAATCCTTCCAAGAAGGCGGAAGTTTGTCAATGATAGATGCTGTCGCTATGGATTCATCCATATTTAAACCATGTTGGGTAAAGCGACCGAGTATACTAAGACACTCATTATATTGTTCCATAATGGAACGCCCATCTATCATTTTGTAATTCATGAAATCACTAACCAGAAATTTCTTACTAGATGAATCTTCGGCCATGTATTTAGCCTGAAGTGTGTCCCATAATTCCTTTGCAGATTCTATGTTTTGATAAATATCAAAAAGAGTATCACACATACCGTTTAAGATGGTGCCACGGCAAATAAAGTCATCATTCTAGAATTTGTTGCGTTTCCTGGTTTGATCAATGGTTTCGTCCTCCACTTCCTCCGGTGCTGGTGTTGTTAAAACGTACACGACTTTCATCGTTGTTAACAAGAAAAGCATTTTCTTCTGCCACCTTCGAAAATCCTGCCCTTCGAACTTCACTAACTTCACAAACTTTGATGTCATATCTCGTACAGATTCGCCTGCCATCTTGTGAATTTAATCGATCTTTGTTGTATTTGTGGGTGTTGGGTATCCTGATAGCAATTAGAAGTCACAAGTATGAACGCTTTCAGATCGATTAAATTGGAGTGGATACCAATTAACGACCGGATAAAATCTAATTGATTCAAGTTTGTGTATGTTGTTATGTTTGCCATTACACAAAGTCTGTGTCTTTTTCGTATCTTCAAATGAGATATTATCTCATAGTTTATAAGTTCCAAAACGGTTACAAACGGTTAATAAGCAGTTAGTAAGAAACCTAATAACTGTCAAACAGTTATATAGAAACTGCACCAACCTAGCAGCAGGTTCGTATAACTAGCAGCAG
Organism: Artemisia tridentata subsp. tridentata; assembly: GCA_021014915.2. NCBI lineage: Eukaryota > Viridiplantae > Streptophyta > Magnoliopsida > Asterales > Asteraceae > Artemisia > Artemisia tridentata. The sequence goes on from CP139506.1 coordinate 410,827,500, forward strand.
AGTCCACACATTAGCAGCAGGTTAGAGAACAAGCAGCAGGTTAACTAAAGCAAGCAGCAGGTTAACCAAAGCTTAGCAGCAGGTTAATAACCCTAGCACCATGTTCTCATAACAAGCAGCAGTACCATAGCAACAAAGCCAGCAGTACCTTTATCAGCATAACTAGCCGTACCTTCTTATAACCATCCGTACCTTTGAACCAAGTTAGGCCTGTTAATATACAACTAAGTGTCGACCCTTATTTGTATATTAAACACAACTTATAATACACTGAAATACCAACAAGGTGCGTATGTTTGTATAGTCGTTTTGGTGCTTTGCCATTTCGCCTGAACTTATTCTGTTTAATATAACATTTACATGGGTAAAAACCCTTTACCCAAAAAAGGACGAGTATCCTTTCTAGGGATTGGAGGTACCGTTGGACCAACATTCCTAAACTTGAATTTATTGAGGATGCGATTGAAGTACCCGCTAATACAGAAGCTGAGCTATCCGAAAGGTGTAAACTTATTTACCAAGTTCTGTTAATGCACGAAGGTCCAATAAATGAGTTCACCCTTTCCGTAAACAGAAATATTAAATCATGTGCTGAGATTGATCGTATACTATTTCACTTATCGGGGAAAAATAATGTCAAGAAACTAAGACTTGGCTTTAAGTCTTACTATAAGCTACCCATCTCTTTTTTCTCATTCCGTCATTTAACGGACCTATGCGTCAAAGATTGCAATCTTTACGATCAACCAACTTTCAGTGTATTTTCTAGCCTCACGAGCTTATCCCTTGAAGGTGTTTATATCTCTAACAAAACGCTTCTGCATCTCCTGTCCAATTGTCCACTTATTAAGACTCGATCTGGTAAGTTCTTACTGAAATAGAAAATCTATCCTCGTCGCCTTTCAAAAACATATCTGACTATTGTAAGCTGCTACAGGTTGTTACCCGTTGTATTATTCATTCAAAAAGAATGTGCTATAATGTCCTTGATAGTAGAGACAATCCCACCATTATTAGCCTATTTGAGTGTTTATTGAAAGTCTGTCTATTTCGCTTAACTTACTTAGGTAATCTACTCCACATAGTATATAACTGATTCAACTTAGGAAAAAGAGTCGGCTTATAGCTAACCTTTCTTTTGGTTTTTGTTCAAGTGTTTAATTCATGACAGAGATCTACGAGAGCTTCCATCTGCTCTAATCCACCTCAAATACTTATGTATAGATAAGGTATTTACGTATAATAAAGACGTGTCACCTAATCTTAATCTTTTGATTAGAAGCGCCCCAAACTTGGAGAAACTTAAGGTAGGGGTAATTAATTTCATAAAATCGTCTATTATTATTTCATTGGTTTCATTCTTATGCCAAAGTACACTCACACAAAAATACCAATACTTCCTGTAGATTTTAGAAGATCCATGGGATGAGAGAGATGTGATGTATTCTTCTACACTTGAGGCTTATTCAGATATGTGGTTGGAGCATCTAAACGAACTAGATATTATGATTTTTGGCAGTGAGGAGAGTGGGTTAGATTTTGTGAAGCTTGTCCTGGCCGAGTCACCTCGGCTCAAGAAGGTGGGAATACGTTTACACAAAAGGGTTGCGAACGCTGAAGAGTATGCTAAGGCTAATTTGTCGCGGTTGTCAGGAATCTTAAAAGGCTTCCGAAGGGCATCACTAAAGGCATACATCGATTTAGAAGTTGCCCGTAAAAAAAAAAAAAAAAAAAAAAAAAAAAAATCAATTTAGAAGTTGTTTTCGGTCAGGCAGTAACGTAAACAATAACAAAAATGAGTTTCTATGCCCGTTGAGACTTGAGAACATGTGAGCTATTGCTAGTTGTGGACATTTGAGAACATGTGAACTATTGCCCGATCAAGAATATGTGCTTATCGTTCTACTTCTTTCTTTGCATTTTCCCATCTGTACTTGATAAAATACATAATTAAATACTAAATTTGTTGAAGTGCGCAAATTTTGTGAATTTCGAACATTATATTGCTATCAGGCCATAAGGGTGGAGGGAGTAATCCTTTTCAACCCTCCAACCCTCCCAAACTTTAACCAATCAAATCCCTCCACCTCATTTCAACCCTCCAACCCTCAATCCAACCTTTTTTACTGGCAACCATCACTCTCAACCCTCCCAAATCTTTTTTTAAATATTCATAATTTATCCTCCAAATTTATAAATTTGCAACATGTTGATCCCAGTTGAGCTTCACGATCTTATTAATTACTTTAGATATAAACCTAAAGCAATCGGTATAGAAACTGATCTTGAGTTGTATATCAAATATTATGCGGAACTTAATATTTGATCTTAAGAAGAATTAATCACAAACAAATTATCAAACAACACTTCAATATATTAATACGATTGCTCGATAGCAATAGGGTTACAAGAAACCTTGAAGTGTAAAACAATAATGATACGTATATCTAACCTAACCCTAGATCCTCCTTTTATAGCGTAAGGAGTCCTAGTCGGTTTACAAGACTTTCTATACAAGAAAAATATTCTTACGTATCTTTTCTATACTTATCCTTAACATACTATACATATCTAATAAGCAGCAGAGTAACTAGTCTAGCAGCAGAGTCTTCGTGGGCTAGCAGCAGAGTTACACTTTGCTTATTATTCCAATCCAGCAGAGTTACAAAACAGCAGAGTTTTAGTCTAATCAGCAGAGTCACTGAACTAATCAGCAGAGTTACACTTAGTATATTTCTCGAACAGCAGCATCTTTAGACCCAACAATCCTCCCCTAAACTTGATATTTTTCTCCAAAAATCATCAAGTTTCCTTTAAACCCAGCTAATCACTAGGAGGATGCTTCCAAACACTTTACTGTTTTGAAGTCTTTGATTCAAGAATCTTCTCATATTTCCTTATCAGTTTATAAGCCTGATCATCTGAAAAGAAACTCTTTTGCAATGTCAACATTCCAGGCTTTAACATCTGAGTAATAACTGCTGTGTTGTTATTCAAAGGGTATTCCTTCTCCACAAGCATGTAGACCTTAACACCCTTACAAACCAATTCATGTACTCCACAAGATTGATACAAATACCACTTATCAACTCTGGAGTTCAACAAATCCTTCCATTCAAGATCTCTCTCATCAGGCTCAAACATGTTCTTCAAAAAATAATAGTGAATTCTTTCATATATCACCTCTGGTCTCTGATCACTATATTTTTCTTTATACAATCTCCACATCTGTATCACATCATCTCTATCCATAAAATGTAGCATCTGAGAAAATCTAACAAATCCATAACAAAGATGATTAGACCTCATAACCTCCCAGTAAGCTTCACTTCCATCCCTGACTGTATGTGAATAAGATATGATTGAATACTTGGTATCTAAAGGAACTGCATTTACTATCTCTGGTTCCTTTTGTGGTACATGAGCTGTGAGATCCATTGTTCTTTTCATATCATCAGCAGTCACCTCTTCAAGATGATGCTCATCACTTTCTTCTTTTTCTGAGTCACTCATCACCAATGACTGAGTTCTTCTCTTCTTCCTAGCCACCTACTTTATTCTTCTACCATATCTCTTTATACCAACAGTAGGTTCAGGCTTTTCCTCTTCAACTACATTCTCTTTCTCTTTCTCAACATCTGATACTTTGGCCATTTTAACAGTTGACTCAGGATTCATATAAGCATTTGATGCTACTTTGATTCTTGTCAACTCTTTGATCTCAGCATCAGTTAAAGGTTTAAATTTCCTCTCCATCTCTTTCTTAGCAGCCTCAAACTTCTGCTTGACTTCTTCATTAGAGTATGGCTTCAACTCCTTCAATTTCCAACCCTTCATATTCCTCAGATATTGCTCATGAAGAGTTCTCTGTTGCCTTGCAGTTGGTGGTCTATTCACATTTTTATTCTTTCTTGCAACCAGAAGCCTTTTCTTATCCTCCACAATGGCTTGATGAATCCAGTCATTAATACCTTCATCTGTAAAAACATCATCCATCTCTACTTTCACTCTCTCCCATGCCATAGCAGCTTTACATCTTGCCTGCTCATTTTCCCATGCAGCCACTTTTGCTTCAACTTCATATTGTTTCTCAGATTGTTGCTTTTGTTTCTCCATTGCTTTATCATACTCAGCTTTTTCTTCATCAGCAACCCTCTGAGCTTCTTCTGCATCCCACCTTTCTTGCAAATGTCTAGGCCATTCCTCAATTGGAAATTCATTAGGATCAGGATAAGGTTCAAGTTCTTCCACCATTTTCTTCTTACCCTTACCCTTGTAGGTAGGTGATTGAACAGGTTTTCTTGTTGGCACAGGCTCTTGTATGACAACTCCTTTGGCTTTAGGTCTTGAGACAGTCACTTGTTTTGGTTTTGGTAAAGGTTGTGGTGCAGGTTTAGGTGAAATTTCTTTTGGTGCAGGTGTTTTGTTTCCAAGGTTAAGCAATACTTGGGCTAAGGGCATTGTGTCTTCATCAAATTCACCAGCAGAGTGATTTAACCCATCAGCAGAAAGTTCTGCATTAACAGCAGAGTCAACCTTTTCATTTGTTTCCATTTCAACCTCCCCTGAATCTTTGAGTACCTCCCCTGAACCTGCTGCATCCTTCTGATCATTCCTCCCCTGTTTGGAAGCATCCTCTCCCAAACATGGTTTGGAAACTTTCAACTGTGAAGATCTTGATCTCAGCATCCCCTCAAGATGTGTAATCCTAAGCTTAAGTCTTCTGATTTCAGCACCCTGAGAAGCTTTGACTGTCTTTAGCTCCTTTCTAAGACCAATGACCTCCTTTGACAATTTTGTACATGTATTCGTCAATTCCTGTAATTGTTTCATGATATCCTCACAACTTCGGTCTGTGTGACCTGACCCGAGAGGTTGATCACTGGATTTGGCATTGTGTACAGGTGTTTTAACCGTCAAATCCTCTGTTTCATGTTCAATACTAGCCTCAACACTTCGACCTGTGTTACCTGGTCCGAGAGGTGTATCATAGGCATTGACATTTTGTACTGTATCATCCATCAATTCAATGGTAGTTTCATGTCTGTCCTCATCACTTCGGGATGTGTTAACTTCCCTGAGAGGTGAATCTTGGGACAAAAACTCAGTCTCAACCCTAGGTTGAACATCTGAGCCCCCCATATTAACCATTTGGCTGGGGTTACCATCAGTTGTATTAGGTTCTTGAGAACCTTCTACAATAGATGTTGCCATGGTCGAGGTCTTAAGTATGTTAGCACTGTCCTGTTCAACTACTAAGTTGGAAACAGTAGTGCCAGCCTCTTCCATCATGGTACCTACATCACCTGTACCAGCCTCATCTGCATCCATACTGACATTGGTCTGAGGTGTCACAATGTCCTCTTGTTGTGATGCCTTAGGTGATTGGGTATTTTGGGGTTCATTGGATGATGATACATTCAAACTTGTAGATGAGGATGTGTGATGGGAAGCTGTGGGAGTTCCAGCCTCTTCATCCTCATTCACTGCAGCCACAATATTCAAAATGTGTTGAGACAGGGGAGTGATAGCACCAGAAAAACCTTTCCCATTCTTCTTCAGAAAAGCAAACATCTTGATTGCCATCATGCTAATTTATCATCAGGAATCTTATAGTCGGGAGATAAGACAAGACACTCAGTGTCTGTAAAAAGAACAAAATTCTTTCTGTCACACATTTGTGAGACACTAAAAAGATTGAACTTTAGTCCATTCACCAAATACACTTTCTCAAAATCCAATTTTCCAGTTCTGATGATGCCTTTACCAACAATTTTACCTCCTTTAGGAGCATTCCCAAAGGCAACATATCCACCATCCAAAGCTTCAAAATTTTCCAAATTGCTCTAGTCTCCAGTCATATGTGAAGAGCATCCACTATCAAAAATGCATTTGTCCTTAAGCTCCTTTTGTAGATTGCCCTGCACAAAAAGTAAGAGAATTAGTTTCTCTTTGGGACCCAAGCCATTACTGACTTGGATCTGCCTTGTGCATCAAAGTAGTCAAATTTCTTCAACTGCATTGGTGCACTGCTGTGTCTGAGAACATGATCCAAAACTTTAACTTTAGGTTTCCAGACCCAGCAAGCTGAGGCCTTAACAGCATAGAAATGGTTGCCCACAACAGTATCAGTAACAACTTTTGGCAAAACAGCAGAGTCTGCCTTAACAGCAGAGTCTGCCTTAGCAGCAGAATCAACTTTGTCCTTCTTAATGGCCCCTTTTGGTGCAATAGGTGAGATAACTCTAGAAACACCATCTCTCATCAAAACTTCCTTGGGAACCATGTTTCTTTTGGGATGTGGGTGAGTCTTTCTAGCAAAGTTTCTATGGTTCACCCTTGTATATTGGTTCCAAACTGGTTTCTGATAGTAGTAGCACTCATCTTGCAGATGTTCAAAACTACCACAACCATAACATGCCTTTTTAAGTAATTGAAAATCAGTACCTAATCTTTGTGAAACTAGGTTGTTCCAATTTCTCTGGTTTCCTCTAGGCAAGCTATTGGTTTTCTTAGGATATACTCTAGGTGTGTTTTCATACTCAGCCATCTTCCTAGAGATACCTTTACCTAACTTAGGCTTAACAAACTCAACCTTTTTATCCTTAGGTACTTTTGATTCAACAACAGCAGGAATTTCTTCCTTTTTGTTCTTAGGAGTTGAATCAGATTCCACAACTTCATCATCACTGTCAGACTCCCAATCTTCAATAAGGGGTGCATCAGACCACTTTTTCTCAACCTTAGATGACTCTATTTTAGTTTCACTAGTTTCACCTACAGGTTTAGCCTCAGACTCAGGTATGAAAGACAATGTCCTAGTAGGAGGGGCATTGGCACTAAGTTTCTTAGGGTGAGCAACAGCATTATATCCTAGACCACTTCCTGAGTCTGCAAAGTGTCTTCCTATTGGTTTACTGAGAATGTCAGTGGCAAATTGTTGTTTTTCCACCCTAACAATATGTTTTTCAGTTTCACTTATAGCTGAATCTTTAGCCTGTTCAGCCTCTTCTACTTTCCCCATAAGAACCTTAATCTCACAATCTTTCTTAATAATCTCAATTTCTAGACTAGTGATCTTATCAAGATATTCAATTTCAGCCTTTTTATAAAATTCGAGCTTCTCTTCTAAATTCTTTAAACCATATTCATAACTAAGATTGTCTAACTTAAGTGTTTCATTCTCCATTTTAAGGTTTCCATTGCTAGACTTAAGTATTTCAATTGTATAAGAACATGATTTAAAAGAACAAGATGATTCATTGGATACCTCAGAGTCTGATCCAGAGGAAGAGTAGGCCATGAGAGCAAAATGTTGTACTTGAGGTTCCTCTTCAGCTATCAATGCACAATTTGGACCATCTTCAGCATGATCACTCCAGTCATACTCTCCTAACCCATCACATGACACCATAGCAGTAGTAGGATTTGGCTCTTCATCAGTAGACTTTTTGACATTCTCATTGTTTCTTTTTGGTGCTCTGCACTCTCTTGCAAAGTGTCCCTTCTTATGACAGTTAAAACATTCAGCCTTTGATTTGTCAAATCCCACATTCTTGTTCCTTCTGAACTTCATCTCTTTACCAGTTCTTTTAAGAAACCTTCTTGCCCTCATAGTAAGCATTGCAAACTGCCATTGCATATCAATCTCTTCAACATCATCAGGATCAAGTTCATTGATGCGGTGCGATGTGTCGTTGCGGTTTAGCAGTATTAATGCCTACTCAAGTTTTAAATTTATATTTAGCCGACTTATCAATAACACACACACTTAACGAGCAGTGTACCCGGTCAGTATGAATATAATGGTAAGTAGAGTGTCGATCACTAAGAGTGGAACGTATTATCTAGTTATTCTAATCAGTATTTTAATATATTAAGTTAGCTATACAACCTATTCTAACGCAAGGGGGGTTCAGCCTGAGAGACTGGCACGATTTGGTTGTAATTAAATAATAAACTAAACCAATAGGCACGAATCAGCGAATAGCACACACGTACACAGATAAATACTCGAGACAATAAGAAGACTGTCCTGATAGATAAGTAGTTTGTCACTTGTTTTATTGCTAGTTTTATATGAAGTGTATAGTTCAATGCAACGCACCGAGATTAAGTCCTTTCTCGTTGGTTCTAATCTTATCGGCGAGTAAACCCTTAATGATTACTTATGACTATCCTATTTATCTTTCTTCCTACTTTTCTACAGACGATAGAATGCATAGGCGATCTAATAAATAGGCGAGGGCAGAGGCATGGCGACCCGATCAACGCTCAGCTAGACACAGAGGTTATCAATGCACTAATAAAAGTCACCAAAGACATCAACATATAAACTTTAATTAATGAGAAAGCAGTTTTAAGGGAGTGCAATCTTTCCGTTGTCACATTACACAAGCCACCAATCTTGATGAATTAAAGTTTACTAACACAATAAAACAAAACTACTTAATGAATTAAACACATGCAGCACCTTCTTACAGCTCTTGTATCTTCGTTTGGGTGTGTCTTGTGCTGCCTATTCGTCTGAATTCGTCCTAGGTTTCTGTACTTCGTATATAATATTATGCCTCTCGAATTCGTCTGGTCTTGGGGTATTTATAGTTTCTGTCTGAGGGTAAGATGCGGCGCATCTAGTAAGTAGATGCGGCGCATTGACTTAACTTCGCGTGGGGTCCAAGATTATAATATTCAGGAATATTCGTACACCGCCAGAAGATGCGGCGTAACTCCATAAATAGATGCGGCGCATGTCCTCTTGTATCTTGGATCGTATCTGGTGAAATCTGGATAGTGATGCGCCGTATGTAATAAGTGAGATGCGGCGCATCTGGAGCAGATTTGTCTTGATCTTGTACATTTCAGTAGACTCTTAACTTCTTGCATGTTTTGCTCCATAATAAGTCCAAAATCGCCAAGTTTCACCAAATGCTTGTTTTTACCTGAGAATTATAAAAGTAAACGATTAAGTATCAATCCTCATACATAATATAATAAAACAAGTCAAATAATTAGGATAAATGATAGTAATAAAATGTACTTATTTGAGTTCATCATTCATCCAGATCTTGAGGCATAACTGAAGTACTTGTAGTAAGTTCAGCCAAATAAGCACAAATAGCAGCATCACTGATGGTCTTGGTGTTGGTAGAGTCAGCAGCAGAGACATTTGAACCAGCAGCAGGAACGAAAGTACCAGCAGCAGAGTGCTGTTCTTGATGACTACCAGAATTCTTGTTGCTTGAGGAAACAAAAGCAAGATTGTTTGTGGTAGAAGATGAACTTGACAATCCCTTGACTTCAGATTCATATACTTTCAAGTTGTTATACAGATCATCCAATGTCATCTTCTCAAAATCTTCCTTGTGCCTCCAAATCACTGTGTGAGTGTTCCATTCAGAAGATAGACTTCTCAGAAATTTTAGATTGATATCTTCTTGAGATACATCAATCTTTAATAGAGCCATCTGACTGGTCAGCTTATGAAGTCGATCATAAGTTCCCTCAATATTCTCAGAACTGAAAGCAGTAAAAGTTTCAAACTGATGCTTCAGTAGATTCTTTCTTGATTTCTTGGTAGCTTCATTCCCACCAAAGCGAAGTTCAATAGCTTCCCATAAATCCTTAGCAGACTCAATATGATTAAAACTTAGTTGATAATCATTAGGTATTCCCATCATGAGAATACTGTGAGCCTTGACCTCCAATCTTCTCTGTGCTTTCTCCTCACTTGTCTTGAGTGTCAAGACTGATCCAGTAGCAGTCTTGGCTGGCTGACTGTCGCCATTAATAATTACTTCCCAAAGTGAATAATCAACCAAAAGAGATTTGATTTTTGATTTGGTTTTTATGTTCGTTAATATTTTAAACGCTCGAGTAAATTTTCTTATTGGAGGAGAGGAGTTTTTGTTGCTTCTTTGATGATGCGGTGGAATTTATCAAGGTTGTGTCTTATCACATCTTAAACGGCTCCATTACGTTTAAAGATACTTGTTTGTTCGTTCAGGTGACTACGAATTGACAAAACACTTGAAGGAGTTACGTTATTTGTGCTCAGTGGTTATTGTCAAGAGATTGCGGTCTCCCTATACGTTAAGTATACGTTCGAAGTCGTATTTAGTACAAGGCATAGGACACAAGGTTGGTTTCTTCTACTTCAACATCAAATTGGTAATGGTTATTTTTCTTCAACAATACATAAAGCCTACTGTTGATGCAAATAATGTTCTAAAAACGTTATTTATATCTTTCGATTACTTCACGTTTTGAGAATGACAAAATGTGAACTCACGTTACGTTAAAATTAACGTTAACAAGCTTTTAATCGGAAGATCCCGTTTCTACGCAAATCACTCTTGAACAAAGTTACAACTTGAACTAGTGATCAAATAAGTGAATTCATGTTTTGAAAATTCACATTTTAAATGGGACAAAACATTTTTTCAAAAATACACATGACAAATTATTTTTGAAATATTAAGAAATGTTTTAATGGAAAAATAAGTTTGAAAATCACAACAGCAATTTTTCCCCCCAAAATCAGCTCCAACCTTCCCCAAATAAGTTTTCACCAGAAAAGACAAAATTTGGAGCGTCCTAGTCTACCATGGCTCCACAATACCGTTAAATTTAACGGAGCCGTGGGTCATTTAATGGAGCCGTCCGTACCATTTTGAATTGTAACGTTCAGATTTTCTTTGCCTATAAATACCCACCTCTTTCACAGTTTTAGGCACCCTTCACACACAGAAAAATCCCTTAGTCAAATCCTCTCACACCTTTCACTTCTTAGGGTCAATTAGATTAGTTTTTCTTTGTTTCAAGAGTGATCCAATCATCCTTCAAGTGATCCTCTTCATACCTCTTCACTAGCAAGAGAAGAACACAAGTATCCAAGTTGATACGAGGTGTTGTCATCCCTCTTCATTAGCAAGAGAAGAACTCAAGTAATCAAGAAGATACTAGAGTTATAGTTGATAGGTTTTTGTAACACTTGTTACAACCTTGTTGTGTCTTAGCATACATCAAGTTTATTTTCTTTTTGTGAGTGAGAGTGAAGATCAAGTGTGATCTATAGAGATAGTGAACATCTCTTGAAGCCATTGGGCTTGTGTGATTGATCAAGAAGATCAAGGGTCATTAGGTTAGTGTTAGTCGAGTAGAGTGAAGTGAGTGTTGATCATTGTGATCGTGTTGAGATCTTGGTGATCTCTTGAAGCCATTGGGCTTGAGTGTTTGGTCACGTGGACCTTGGTAGATTGGTGCTAGCTAAGATTAGCACTCGACATCTAGCTTAGTGTCGGTAATAAGATAAGCGACGTGTACGGTTTTCTCCGCCTGAAGGGAGGTTGTTGATATAGTGTTTGAAACTCTCGAGTGTGGTACTCGGGGAGTGGAGTAGGGAGAAGAAGAGCTTCGTAGCCGAACCACTATAAATCCTCTGTCTCGGTTTGATCTTTCCAACTCTACTCTTTACTTTTATTTGTTATTATTACGTAGCTTAGTTTGTAGTTCATATTGGTGTTGTTTGATTACACATAGAGTTCGAATCAAAGTTTCCAATAGCATACTTTTAAAACAAGATTTTTAAAAGAAGTTTTTTAAACCGGTAAACTATTCAACCCCCCCTTCTAGTTTCTCACAATTGGTATCAAGAGCCACGTCAGTCAAGTTTTTAAAGTATATTGTATTTTAAAGCTTGAACCGATCAATGGATTCCGACAAATATCTAGAAGGGCAATCTATGCAAAGACCACCACTTTTTGAAACCGATTGTTTTATATATTGGAAAACAAGATTCGAAACGTATGTGAAATCAAAAGACATTGATCTTTGGCATGTTATTACCGAGGGTGACTTTCAACCTATTAAAAAGAATCCGGAAACTAAAAAGGATGAAATAGTTTCTTATGATAAACAAAGTGATGAACTTAAAAGGAAAATTGCCAAAAATAATGAGGCTAAAATGATGATTTATAATGCTTTGCCTAAAAAGGAATTTGAAAGAATTTTTATGTGTAATACGGCAAAAGACATTTGGAAAACTTTGTTAGTCACTCACCTAGGTAATAACCAAGTCAAAGAGAACAAGATAGATCTTCTTGTTCAACAATATGAACAATTCTCCATTTCGGAGGATGAGTCAATAGATAATGTTTTTGCTAGATTTAATACTATTATCACTAGTCTTAAAGCTCTTGATGAAGGTTATTCTAGTAAGAACTATGTTAGGAAGTTTCTTAGAGCTCTACATCCTAAATGGAGAGCAAAGGTCACCGCCATAGAAGAGTCAAAGGACTTGGCGGCATTGTCACTCGATGAACTTATAGGAAACTTGAAAGTTCACGAGATGATCATCAAGAAAGACTCTGACATTGTCAAAGGCAAAAGCGAGAGAGTTAGATCTCTAGCACTAAAAGCCAAGAAGGAGTCTAGTGATGAGGAATGTTCGAGTTCCGGTAGTGAAGATGAAGAGTACGCACTAGCCGTTAAGAACTTTAGAAAGTTCTTTAGGAGGAAAGGTAGATTTCCTAGACAATCTCGAGATGAGAAGAAGTCATCCCAAAGAAATCATGATGAAAGAAAAGGGACAAGTGATAGAAGATGCTTTAGATGCGGAGATCCTAATCACTTCATAGGAGAATGTCCTAAGCCACCAAAATCCAACAACCAAAGAGCCTTTGTAGGAGGTTCTTGGAGTGATAGCGGTGAAGAAGAAGAGAAGAAGCCTAACGATGAAACGTTCTTAATGGCTCAAGCTTCTAACGAGGTACACTCCGACTCTTCTTATTATAGTGATAATAATTCGTCAGTAGATGACAGTGAATTACATGACGAATACAACAAACTATGCGTAGTTAGTACTAAGATCTTAGGTAGAAACACAAAGCTAAAATTAAAATTAAAAGAACTAGAACTACAAGTCTTAGAACTAAATGATCAAGTCAAGAGACTTGAGAAAAACAAGGAAGTAGATTTAGGATGCGGGTCATGTAATAGTCTTCAAGTAGAAAATGAAAAACTTAAAGAAAATGATTTAAGAATCATTAAGTTTGATGAAGGAACTAAAAAGCTTAATGATATACTTGAAAATATTAGATATAGTGAACATGACCGTTCGGGTTTAGGATTTGACCCAAATCAGGCTTCTACAAGTAGTACTAAACAAGTAAAATTTGTAATGCCTGAAAAGTCCTTGTCTGAAGGTGACGGCACCATTAAAGATACAGACGGCACCACTAAATTTAGTGGTACCGTGGTACCGTGTGGTGCTGAGGACAAAACTGGGTCAATTCTGAAAAGTAACTTAAGTCCTAAACCAAGTCAAGTAGTTGTAAATAGAACTAGAGTGTCTACTCCAAGTAGAGAGGAAACCAAAGGCTTTAACAAACCATTGTCATCTCCCGAACATGGATTTGTAAAGCGTGACACTAGGTCAACTACTCCTCCACCTAGAAAGGTAAACTCTCCCAAACCTCGGTCTAGAACTCCTCTACCGAGAGGTAACTTTAGAAGACAAAATCATCCAAGTAACTTTCCCGTAACTTGGAATGATCGTCCACCACAAAGTTACTTACCATGGGAAATGTGTCCTCCATTCTCACATCCTAAACTAACGCAACAAATGCGTAGGATGTTTAACTCTAACAAATTTGGACCCATGAGATATTGGGGACCAGATGTTTGAACATTTGTTTTGCTAGGAAAACATGAGTGTAAATAAACTTTGGAGTCTAACAAAAGGAGTATGATGCGTTATCAAGCATATCCGGTGACGCAATAGTCAAGTCGTGTCTTTCATGCTTTACATTCAACAAAGGTACCCTAGTCTTCTAGTTTTAAGAGCAAACACCTCAGGCACAAGTACGCTTTCTTAAAACACCCTTTGTTAGTAGTAATGTTTGGCATGAAATAGTGTAGTTAGAATCTAACATGTTAGGCACTATAACACAGAAACTCTATTCACATCTCATCATGCCAAATTCAACTTGTCCAGAAATGGTCGATGATCGCTTGAAGATCATGCGTGACAAGTTTGAATTAAGCATTGATAAGTGAATCAAGTTCCCTTCCTTGCACATACGTAATCTTGCTTAAATGAAGTATCCCTGTAAACTTATGTATACTATATGTATGAGATACATAGTTTAAGTAATAGTCTTTATTGACAATAACGCCCATATCCGCAAATTCGAAACTCACAAGAGACGAAGAAGGTGAGTGCGCGGATATAACTAGGTTAGGGGCATAATAGGTAAAGTAGTTTACCTAACGGCAAGTAGGTCCATTATCATGAATAGTGTTGGCTTTGTGCCCACTTGTTAGAAGTATCCCAAAACTTCTTACATCAAAGTGTTTAATGTATCATACCATACATTAAAGACACTATACACTTGAGATTACAATATCTTGAGGAGATTGATGTAGAAAATGTTTCTATACCAACTCTGATAATGAGAGAGTTAATGTGGGTTGAAACATAATGAGTAATGTTTGTACCTTCATAGGTTGATTAACAAACATCTTGGTTCCCCAAGAAACAAACTACTCTTATTGTCACCACGACCGAAACCGAGTACGCAAGCGCCGGAAAGGCATGACAACAAACACTATAGATGAAACAACTCCCTGTGAAGAGTAGCAGTCAAGATGCCATTAGACTTGTCCGGGAACCCTATAGTTTGCTCATGAACGAAGCTCGTCGAAGTACGTCATCTTCCCGCAGAAAGACATCTCCTCCGTCATGATAACGTCGAAAGAGAAATCTTTTCTTTGAAAAGTATTTCTTCTCACCTTAACCTTTACATTCTCGTCAAATGACCTCTTAATACTCCATTGGAATTATTAACGTCATCTCTCATGTCTCATCATATGACTTTTCAAGTCATTCCTCATATCCCGCTCATGACTATTTCAATATTTCTATGGAAATATTAAAGTCATCCCTCGCGTCATACCTTATAATCTTTCATCCCCTCTTATGACTATTTGAATATTTCTCCGGAAATATTGAAGTCATCTCACACATCCATCTTATTCTCGACTCATGACTCTTGAATATTTCATTGGAAATTTCAAGTCATTCCCTAAGCCTCATCCCATGACTTCGTAATATTTCACTGGAAATATTAACGTCATTCCTCGCGTCTCATCATATGACTTTTCAAGTCATTCCTCTCATCCCGCTCATGACTATTCGAATATTCCTTCGGAAATATTAAAGTCATCCGTCACGTCATAACTCATAACCTTTCATCCCTTCTATGACCTCTCGAAAGTTTCGCGGGAAACATTGAAGTCATTCTCTACAAATCGCCTATGACTTTTTAAGTCATATTTTTCACTCGTCACATGACTCATGAATATTTCACGGGAAATATCTAGTCATTCCTTGTGTCGCGTACTCTGACTAATTAAATATTTCATGGGAAATATTATAGTCATCCTCCTAAACACAACTCATAACTTCTATTTATTTCACGGTAAATACTAGAAGTAAATCCTCATCCAATGACATCTTAGTCAATTTCCTCAGAAACACTAAGGTCATTTCCGGTCATCCCATTTAATCATCTTTCGTCAAAAAGTTTATTAGGTATAAACTTTTTCCTCGTGTCAAAAAGTCTTACTAAATAAGTAAGATTAATCAGCCAAAAGTCAAAACAGAAGAAAAACTGGACCATCAGACATACGGCTCCACTAAAGAGCCACGGCTCCACTAATGTTTAGTGGAACCGTGGAGCTGTGCATCTAAAAAAACGCGCCCAGTTACTCTTTTCTTCTGCACAAATTTTCCAAACACACAAAACCACTTCCACTTGCTGTCAAAATCGAACCATAACACCATAATTCAACTAAACTCTTGCAAATCAAGATTGAGGCATTGGAATCAACGAATCCTAATCACAACATCACTAATTGTAAGTAAATCACTCTTAATTTCATTTAATTTGAGTCTAGGGTTTGTTCTTGAGTATAAATCCGAATTGGGGATTTTCAAAATTAGTTAAACCCTTGTGAAATTAAGACTAGGATTAGACAATGTAGTATTCACATGATTCCCTAAACCTAGGATTTCCAAAAAACCCATTTATGTTGCAAAACCTAATCCGAAATTAATCACTAAATTCGGATTATGATTGATTATTTGTAATGGAATCATGTTTAGGATGATTAAAATTGGATTAGGAACGTTCTGCGTTAAAGCTTTTCAATCTTAAAGCTTCTTGGCACCATGTTGAGGCATTTGCCAAACACCCCAATTCAATCATTTTTCTAAAAAAAACTTCACAAGTCTAGGATCATGAAACCTTTTTCATACATTGTTGATGCAAATTAAAAAAAAAAAAAAAAAAAAAAAAAAAAAAAAAACGTTTTTGCATGCATACATGAACTCTCAAATATGGCTCGAAGTACAAAATTGATATGTATTGTTTGACATATTTGATTGAGAAAAAGTGAAGTTAGGAGCGTTTGGGTAATCTCTTTAGGATAATTTTAGAGTCGAGATTGCCGCACCTCCACATTGTTTGCATTTAGGCACACACACTAGAAGTATAATCATTAAAATGCAACGAACTAACATATACAAAAATATTTTTTTTTGTAGACAAACAATGCCTCGGAATGATTATCAATTAACCCGAAATTACATCATTAAAACACTTGAAAACCCAAACATCACTGATGAACAAAAGGCTTATTTTTCCAAAGTGCTAACACGATACATACACGAAGGGCGTGTAGTCGGTGCACTTTATGTCATGTCAGATAGAGTCAGTGCTTGTTTCCCTTCTATTCGGTTCGATTGTTTATACACAATAAACGATCAAATATGTCCCCTTTTCGTTCTCGAATTTTACAGTCGTGTTCGTACCTACACTGACTCTGACGGAAACGTCTTTCTTGACTTTTGGATTCAACACCAAAATATCACCCTGTCTGTCACTCAGTTTGGTGAAATTCTTGGTGTTCCCTCATATGGTCAGTGTGCATACACCAACGACCATTCTCTAGAGTCTCTTTACTACAATGTTGAGATAGAAGGTGCCTATAGTACCCAAATTCCCGACATTGAAGTAATCAAACAAATTATCCAAATTCCTCGAGTCGCCAACACGTACCAAAAACGTGATGGATCCGTTGTCTTTCTCGACCCATCCAAAATCTACCTCAGGGAACTCTATCCCGACCTTAGAAGTTGGGAACTTCTTCTACGTGAAAATGTGTTAAGCCTTGCGGGCAACCGTGATCACGTATCGGCAAGTCTTGCCCTTATGCTCTACTGTCTTAGTATCGAGGAACCATTCAACCTCGCATACTACATGGTCAAACGGATGGCCAACATTCATCATCGGTCCGATGAGCTCATGCCATACGGCATGTTGCTTACTCGTTTATTCAGGTGGGTCATGGAACATTTCCCACATCTTCAAAGTGTCGACTATGTCCTAGTCAATCCTGTTATGCACCCACTTGGTGGACCACAACGTCGCACAAAGCAACGTAAGGACAAAGGGTCCAAACGTGGTCGTAAATCCACTTCCGATATTCCCCATTCATCCTCCTCCTTCAGTCACAAATCATCATCTGAACCCATGGATGAGGACGATGATGAGGTGAACGAAGAAGGAACTTCTAGCTCTCAAATCCCTTCTCCCGACACCTACTTTTGTAACCTTGATACCTCATCATTTCGACGTACAACCGACCTCGAAAATGGGATGGTAAATCTATCCCACATGATGAGAAGGCAAACCACAATGTACAATAGACAAGTGGAGATACATGAGCAAACTATCGGGGGATTCAAGTCCATCGGCAAGGCGATCAAAGGGCTTGGGAACAAAATTAAGAAGTTGGGGAAAAGAAAGGATTAGATGGAAATAACTTAAGTAGTATTATTAATATAAGTATTATGATTAAAATACTACTAATAGTTTGTGGCATTGTTGCTTAGTACATTAACTAGCTTGATGTGTTTCCTTTTAACACTTGAACATGATTAATTCTCTTGTTAATTAATCCTCATGTTGCTTTATCTTGCATGTTAGTTTATTTTATTACATGCACTAGATGTTAAAAATGCTTGAATTCATGCATGCTTAATAGTTGCCTAAATACATAGATGATCACATGATCATGTTAGTTGCTAGTTGAAACTAGCTTTAGAAATTCTATGTGTTTAGTAATTTGAGGCTTTGAGATTTGCAGCCAATGGATTCCCCAGAAATTTCCCCATTTAGGCTGCCTAAAACCTGCAGACCTGGAAAGAAGGTCAAAAGAGCCCACGGCTCCATTAAATAGGACACGGCTCCACTAAATTTAGTGGTGCCGTAGCACCTTTAATGGTGCCGTGCCTCTGGAAGACGAAAACTGCTATTCTCTTCCACTTTTTGACTATCTTTTTGATGGAGCGTGATGTGTCGTTGCGGTTTAGCAGTTTTAATGCCTACTCAAGTTTTAAATTTATATTTAGCCGACTTATCAATAACACACACTTAACGAGCAGTGTACCCGGTCAGTATGAATATAATGGTAAGTAGAGTGTCGATCACTAAGAGTGGAACGTATTATCTCGTTATTCTAATCAGTATTTTAATATCCTAACGCAAGGGGGTTTCAGCCTGAGAGACTGGCACGATTTGTTTGCAATTAAATAATAAAATAAACCAATAGGCACGAATCAGCAAGTAGCACACACGTACACAGATAAATACTCGAGACAATAAGAGGGCTGTCCTTATGATTAAGTAGATTGTCACTTGTTTTATTGATAGCTTTATATGAAGTGTATGTAGTTAACCCTTTCTCGTTGGTCCTATTCTTATCGGCGAGTAAACCCTTAATGATTACTTATGTCTAAAAGTTATTCCTAAGTGATCAATTTAGTAATAACCGTGGGAGCCACATTATTTTTCGCAGTCAAATGCCCGCAAGCCACTAATAAACACAGAGGTTATCAATGCACTAATAAGTAGTAACCAAAGACATCAACATATAAACTTTAATTGATGGGAAAGCAAGTATTAAAGGGAGTGCAATCTTTCGTTGTCACATTACTCAAGCTACCAATCCTGATGAATTAAAGTTTGCTAACACAATAAAACAAAACTACTTAATGAATTAAACACATGCAGCACCTTCTTACAGCTCTTGTATCTTCGTTTGGTGTGTCTTGTGCTGCCTTCTTGACTGAATTCGTCCTAGGGTTCTGCTGCTTCGGTCTTCGGAATTATATGGTACCTCCCAAAAAAACTCCGGAATTCGTCTGGTCTTGGGGTATTTATAGTTTCTGTCTGAGGGAAGATGCGGCGCATCTATTAAGTAGATGCGGCGCATTGACTTAACTTCGCGTGGGGTCCAAGATTATAATATTCAGGAATATTCGTACACCGCCAGAAGATGCGGCGTAACTTCATGATTAGATGCGGCGCATGTCCTCTTGTATCTTGGATCGTATCTGGTGATATCTTGATAGAGATGCGCCGTATGTAATGAGTGAGATGCGGCGCATCTGGAGCAGATTAGTCTTGATATTCTTCATTTCAGTAGACTCTTAACTTCTTGCATGTTTTGCTCCATAATCAGTCCAAAATCGCTAAGTTTCACCAAATGCTTGTTTTTACCTGAGAATTACAAAAGTAAACGATTAAGTATCAATCCTCATACATAATATAGTAAAACAAGTCAAATTAATACGGATCAGAATAAAGATGTGCCGCATCCTTAACCAGGGATGCGCCGCATTAAAATAAACTGATAAATAGTTTTAAAGTCGAAAATAAAAATGCAGAAAAATAAAATAAGATATGACCATTGCAGGAGATGCGTCGCATCTCAGGATTGAGATGCGCCGTATCCTCATGCGGGCCTGACTGACTCGATACAGAAAACAGAATAATAAAAATTCTCCGGGTTGTCTCCCGGTAAGCACTTGTCTTTATTCCAGAGTCTTCAAGTTAGACTCACGTTCAGCTCTTTAATATCGATCATTGAAGGAGTCGGAAACATCGCGCTCCTTCATCGCCAATTCAGTAATATTGAACACTCCTTGCTCGTCCTTAATTTCCACGCCGTTCTTCTTTAATATCTGTATAAACAAAGTCCTGTCCCTTTCGGGCAGAGATGACAAAATGATAGACGGGAAATTCTTATTATCATATAGGCACAAATAAGCAAGGTGGGGTGGTAGTTCAATAAACACATCATTATTCAAATTCGTTTTCTCAACTATTCTCCTACGTTTATTAATTACTACACAATCATACCACTCATCATCAGAATCATTAACAACATTGCGTCTAAGTTCGGTAGGTACATTAAGGTCAATGAATTCCTTAAAGTTCTCATGATTAGGATTAGTTGAGTTGTTTTGAATCAATGTTTCTCCCATAAGTCTAGCTTCAAGATCGAGGTCCATACGCTCTCTTAATCCTAGCACATAAACACCTCTAATTATGCTTTTAACCGGATCTTAGCACTTATAGACTAGTTTATTATTCCCTACCCTTAATGAGATTTTTCTCTTAAACACATCAATCTTAGCATGGGCAGTAGACAAGAAAGGTCTTTCGAGGATTAAAGGAATCTTAACATCCTCGGGCATGTCTAGTATAACAAAGTCTACGGGAAAAATAAACTGCTCAATCTTAACTAGCACATTATTAGCAATCCCTTCAGGTCGTTTTACCGTTTTATCAGCCAATTCAATAAGTAACTTAGTTGGTGCTAATTTTCCTAGTCCTAGGGTAGCGAATGTCTTAAGAGGCATAACACTAACACTAGCTCCTAAGTCAGCTAACACATTATTGAAAGATATATTATTAATAGAACAAGGTAGAGTAAAACTTCCTGGGTCTCTTTCTTTATGAGGCAAGGCATTTGAGTCGGTTGCAGGGCTCTTTTCTTTCATTGTTGCCTTGATCTCCTCTTCAATCTTTGTCTTCTCTTTTAGTAGTCTCCTTAAGCTGATTGAAGAATTAAAGAAAAATTCGGGTCTTGCACCATCATTACCATTCATCGATCTTCTAGGTATATTAGGAGTGACTTCTTCAGTGGTGTTTATGGCCTTGACATGATCTCTTGGGTTGGTTTCAGTTGAGCTCGGTAAACTTCCATATCCCCTTTCTTGAAGAACTTTGCTCATTTGACCAATTTGTTGTTCCAATGCTTTGATCGAAGCTCCTTGATTTCTTGTAGTAGTGTCCGTTGAAGCTCGAATTTCTTTGATCATAGCAGTATTCTCTTCATGTCTTTTAGCAGCATCGGTCATAATTTGCTTTAAAGTATCATCTAAAGTCTGCCTCCTTTCTTGATAAGCGTGATTGAAGTTGTTCCTTTGATATAATCCCGGTGTAGCTTCCCTAAATCTCCCCGAAGGTCGGAATGGTTGTCCAAATTGGGTGTAATATGCTTCTTCAAACGTCTTACTTTCATTCTTATTCGGGCAATCTTTAGTGTAGTGAGGTCCTTCGCACTTTTCACATCCAACTTGGGCAGCATACGCTCTTTCATCACGCTTCTTCATTTCTCTACTAATTTTATCCAATTGAGCTTGAATAGCAGCAATCCCGTCAAAATTAGTGCTGCTCTTAGATCTAGTAGAGGTCCCATCGTGCCATTTTTGAGAATGATCGGCAGCTTCTTGGATTGCTTTCCTAGCATTTGTTGCACTCATTTGAGGTACAGCTCCCTTAGCATCCAAAATCTGTCTTGTAGGCACGTCCAATCCTTGATAAAACAATATTATCTCCTGCATAGGGGTTAGATAGTGTTGAGGACATTTTACCAATAAATCTTTAAATCGTTCCCAAGCTTGATAAAGAGTTTCATCGGGCCCTTGCTTGAAACTATTGATAGCCTCCATCTTTTTAGCAGTCTTAGCAGGTGGACAATATCTCTTCAGGAATTTGCTCTTCAAATCTCCCCATGTAGTGATTGAACTTGCAGGTTCATTCCTTAGCCACTTGTTAGCAGCTCCTTTTAGTGAGAGTGGAAAGATTCTTAGCATGATTTGATCGTCAGTCACTCCTTCTGAAGTAAACAAATCTGCAATCTCCAGGACCTTTTCAACATGCTCATTAGCATCCTCATGTTCCGTCCCACTGAAAGAATTCTCTCTAAGTTCCATGAGAAACTGACCCTTCAATTCAAAATTTGACTTATCATCAAACTTAGGTGTAGCAACTCCTGAAGTGTAATCAGCACGGGTACTGTTCATGTATTCCTCCATAGTAGTGTTTTCGCCCATTGTTTCTGTTTCAACTTCCTCTTTTTCTTCAGAAAAGTAATCAAGCTCGAGTGAACTTGAAGGATCAAAGCTTCTTGTGTTGAAAAGCCTTTTAAGCGAATGTAGGGCTCGTTCAGGATCTTCGAAAGGTTGAATCAAGTTCTTTGTAGAACTCCTGGTCATGCACTTCCTGAAATCAACACAAAAATATCAGTAGGGTATGCTCGAGAAAGTAATATATCAGATAATTAATAACGAAAACGGAATACGAAAAATTTAAAGTTACTGATATCTGCAGACGATGCGCCGTATCCAAAAAGTTGGATACGCCGTATCTTATAATCGTTAAAATTTAATCAGACTTTATCCAGAAAATAGATACGCCGCTTAGAATTTATGAATGCGTCGTATCGAATTAATTAATCAAAAATCGATATTTATTTAAAATTAAATGCGTCGTATTAACGAAAGTTAATGCGCCGTATTTTCGTTATGCTTAAAAATACAAGATTTTTGATTCAGTAGATGCGCCGTATCGACAGAGATCGATACGCCGTATCTGTTTAATAATTCGCAAACTGTTTTTAATTAAAATAATAGATACGCCGTATCTGTTAAAGCAGATGCGTCGTATGGCGTTAACGTTTACAAAATTTTTTTATCAAAAACAGATACGCCGTATCTGCTAAAGCAGATGCGTCGTATTACTTTATCGCTTAGAAAAAAAAATTTCTTATTAAAAATAGATACGCCGTATCTTGGGGAAAAGATGCGTCGTATCGAATTAATTAAACGCGTTGTATTTAAAAAAAATTAAACGCAATACGCCGTATCTGAGAGATCAGATGCGCCGTATCGTTTGATTTAGCACAGTACAACGATAGCAGAACAGAAAAAATACGAAAAATAAAAATAAAAAAACACAACGAAAATAAAACACACAAAAAATAAAAGAAAACAATTAACACACAATACAACAAATATGCAAAATAATACAATGATGCAATTAATCTAATAAAAAGAAAAACCTAATTAAAATACTAATCAAATTAACAGATAATAACAATTCACTCCCCGGCAGCGGCGCCAAAAACTTGATGGAGCGTGATGTGTCGTTGCGGTTTAGCAGTTTTAATGCCTACTCAAGTTTTAAATTTATATTTAGCCGACTTATCAATAACACACACACGTAACGAGCAGTGTACCCGGTCAGTATGAATATAATGGTAAGTAGAGTGTCGATCACTAAGAGTGGAACGTATTATCTCGTTATTCTAATCAGTATTTTAATATCCTAACGCAAGGGGGTTTCAGCCTGAGAGACTGGCACGATTTGTTTGCAATTAAATAATAAAATAAACCAATAGGCACGAATCAGCAAGTAGCACACACGTACACAGATAAATACTTGAGACAATAAGAGGGCTGTCCTTATGATTAAGTAGATTGTCACTTGTTTTATTGATAGCTTTATATGAAGTGTATGTAGTTAACCCTTTCTCGTTGGTCCTATTCTTATCGGCGAGTAAACCCTTAATGATTACTTATGTCTAAAAGTTATTCCTAAGTGATCAATTTAGTAATAACCGTGGGAGCCACATTATTTTCCGCAGTCAAATGCCCGCAAGCCACTAATAAACACAGAGGTTATCAATGCACTAATAAGTAGTAACCAAAGACATCAACATATAAACTTTAATTGATGGGAAAACAAGTATTAAAGGGAGTGCAATCTTTCGTTGTCACATTACACAAGCCACCAATCCTGATGAATTAAAGTTTGCTAACACAATAAAACAAAACTACTTAATGAATTAAACACATGCAGCACCTTCTTACAGCTCTTGTATCTTCGTTTGGTGTGTCTTGTGCTGCCTTCTTGACTAAATTCGTCCTAGGGTTCTGCTGCTTCGGTCTTCGGAATTATATGGTACCTCCCAAAAAAACTCTGGAATTCGTCTGGTATTGGGGTAT
This sequence comes from Artemisia tridentata subsp. tridentata, assembly GCA_021014915.2. Taxonomy (NCBI): domain Eukaryota; kingdom Viridiplantae; phylum Streptophyta; class Magnoliopsida; order Asterales; family Asteraceae; genus Artemisia; species Artemisia tridentata. The sequence continues at coordinate 410,851,705 of CP139506.1, forward strand.
TTATAGTTTCTGTCTGAGGGAAGATGCGGCGCATCTATTAAGTAGATGCGGCGCATTGACTTAACTTCGCGTGGGGTCCAAGATTATAATATTCAGGAATATTCGTACACCGCCAGAAGATGCGGCGTAACTTCATGATTAGATGCGGCGCATGTCCTCTTGTATCTTGGATCGTATCTGGTGATATCTTGATAGAGATGCGCCGTATGTAATGAGTGAGATGCGGCGCATCTGGAGCAGATTAGTCTTGATCTTCTTCATTTCAGTAGACTCTTAACTTCTTGCATGTTTTGCTCCATAATCAGTCCAAAATCGCTAAGTTTCACCAAATGCTTGTTTTTACCTGAGAATTACAAAAGTAAACGATTAAGTATCAATCCTCATACATAATATAGTAAAACAAGTCAAATTAATAGGATAAATGATAGTAATAAAATGTACTTATTTGAGTTCATCAAATATCCCCCCACTTGAACTTTACTTGTCCCCAAGTAAACCTTAGAATTTCTCTTATGAAAATGTATCCTAAAAGATGTTAGGATTTATTTTTATATTTAAGCATGTATTCGTTTATTTCATAATCACACAACTAAACACTTAACGAATTAGAAGTAAAATAAAATAAGTTGATAAAAGCAAATCTAATCGTTTAACTGTCCAGTCGTGACGAATATTCTATCATAAGCTTGGCAAGTATACACATCTCCACCACTAAAGCTAAGGAATAACAAGTCTAAAGCGGTAAAAAGGGTTTTTAGGCTTAAGGGTTAATTATTCTCTTTCACTATCGATCTCAAATTCCAGAAAAGGCAACAAAATCACAAATACATGATCGAATCCACGAACACGATACTTGCAATTGCTCAAATCCTTAACTCGAATAGGCTAAAGATAGGTCCAAACTTCACCAATAATAATATATCAAAAAGGGCGACAAAATCATAAATACATAGCCGAATCCACGACTACGATACTTAAGATTGCTCAAATCCCTAATCTCAATAAATCAAAGGTTTGGTTGGATAAAGAATAATAAAGGGCATGGATAACATTTGGGATATAAATTGGTGTAAAATGAAAAATAAACAAAACAAATAAATTAAAATCCTAAGTGTGGTTAATCACTATCCCAACCATCCCATGAATAAGACTCATATCATCAAATAACTCACGCTTTAACACTTGAAACACACGCTTTAGGTAGACACGAATTATACTCAACAAGATCTTAATCAAAGAATAAACCTTAATTGGCGTTCCCATAACTGCCAATTCCCATTCAATCCATAGATATAGTACAACAAATAGTGGTGATATCGACCACTTACATAACTTTACATAAGTTGGTTAAAACAAACTTCCAACTTTTCTTTCTTTCTTTTTCTTTTCTTATTTTTTCGATTTTTTTTTTTTTTTTGAACTAAAGATGTGTAAAATTTCACCACATCACTATAATGATAATTCTGGATAATTTTTCCATACTTTTCATACTTCAGAAATAACGGTAATAGTGAAAGTAGTAAACACACGAAAAATGAACTCAAAGATATACAATATTTACCTTCACTCCAATTGCATTGTGCAATTTCCCGACCTAACCATAGATAATGAATTACGCACGCGAACACAGGTAATGTAAGGAAACACACTTTGCCTATAGCAATTAACCAACCACGGATTCTAATCTACAGGGTAGGCTAAGGTGTAAGGGTGTAACGAAACATTTTAAACATAGGTGTAAGAAACGAAAGGAATGGCTCTGAGTGTTTTTCTAGGGGTATCTTACTCTAAAAATGAGAGTAACAAAAGGGTTTATACGGGGGTTAACTAACCAGTGTAGTTAGTTAATAACACATAACATATAAAGGCTATTTGGGTGTAATCCTAGAATTTTACCAATTTAGACAAGTCATTCCAATTATATAAATAATACTCATTATGGTGGTCTCGAATAGTATACAAGCCAAGTTCTAAAGTTTACAAGTCACCGGCACACTCATAGATTTGTGAATTTTGAAAAAAATCACAATTTTTGAAAATAACGTCATGTGTGCAGCTATGCAACTTAGATCTTAAACAAAAACATGCTAAAAATTTTTAAGTTTGATATATTAAGCACATTTTAAGCATAATTTTTGAAAAAGTTTAGGACAAGTAATTGTTAAGTGTTCTAATTCTCCAATCCCCCCACTTAAGTTAAACAACGTCCTCGTTGTTTGTACAAAAGGTTAAAAACTGGAAAATAAAAGAATTAGAACAGGAAAACTCCCCTGAGATTTGCTCGGTATGATCCTCCATTTGATAAGAGCAAAAATCATCTTTCTTGTGGATGAGAACGTTAAAGCTTCATACTTGATGTATCCACAGGAAATCCAGGAAACTATAATACCACCAACACTTTAAAACACACCTAAGATAAGAAAGGTTCAAACTTGCATAATACATTAGTAGTTAGGAAAAATAAAACTTAAAAATTAAAACTGAAAATCATCAGGTCAGTCGATGCGCCGTATCTTATGGAAGAAGATACGCCGTATCGAGCCTGGAATTAATACAGATCAGAATAAAGATGTGCCGCATCCTTAACCAGGGATGCGCCGCATTAAAATAAACTGATAAATAGTTTTAAAGTCGAAAATAAAAATGCAGAAAAATAAAATAAGATATGACCATTGCAGGAGATGCGTCGCATCTCAGGATTGAGATGCGCCGTATCCTCATGCGGGCCTGACTGACTCGATACAGAAAACAGAATAATAAAAATTCTCCGGGTTGTCTCCCGGTAAGCACTTGTCTTTATTCCAGAGTCTTCAAGTTAGACTCACGTTCAGCTCTTTAATATCGATCATTGAAGGAGTCGGAAACATCGCGCTCCTTCATCGCCAATTCAGTAATATTGAACACTCCTTGCTCGTCCTTAATTTCCACGCCGTTCTTCTTTAATATCTGTATAAACAAAGTCCTGTCCCTTTCGGGCAGGGATGACAAAATGATAGACGGGAAATTCTTATTATCATATAGGCACAAATAAGCAAGGTGGGGTGGTAGTTCAATAAACACATCATTATTCAAATTCGTTTTCTCAACTATTCTCCTACGTTTATTAATTACTACACAATCATACCACTCATCATCAGAATCATTAACAACATTGCGTCTAAGTTCGGTAGGTACATTAAGGTCAATGAATTCCTTAAAGTTCTCATGATTAGGATTAGTTGAGTTGTTTTGAATCAATGTTTCTCCCATAAGTCTAGCTTCAAGATCGAGGTCCATACGCTCTCTTAATCCTAGCACATAAACACCTCTAATTATGCTTTTAACCGGATCTTAGCACTTATAGACTAGTTTATTATTCCCTACCCTTAATGAGATTTTTCTCTTAATTACATCAATCTTAGCATGGGCAGTAGACAAGAAAGGTCTTCCGAGGATTAAAGGAATCTTAACATCCTCGGGCATGTCTAGTATAACAAAGTCTACGGGAAAAATAAACTGCTCAATCTTAACTAGCACATTATTAGCAATCCCTTCAGGTCGTTTTACCGTTTTATCAGCCAATTCAATAAGTAACTTAGTTGGTGCTAATTTTCCTAGTCCTAGGGTAGCGAATGTCTTAAGAGGCATAACACTAACACTAGCTCCTAAGTCAGCTAACACATTATTGAAAGATATATTATTAATAGAACAAGGTAGAGTAAAACTTCCTGGGTCTCTTTCTTTATGAGGCAAGGCATTTGAGTCGGTTGCAGGGCTCTCTTCTTTCATTGTTGCCTTGATCTCCTCTTCAATCTTTGTCTTCTCTTTTAGTAGTCTCCTTAAGCTGATTGAAGAATTAAAGAAAAATTCGGGTCTTGCACCATCATTACCATTCATCGATCTTCTAGGTATATTAGGAGTGACTTCTTCAGTGGTGTTTATGGCCTTGACATGATCTCTTGGGTTGGTTTCAGTTGAGCTCGGTAAACTTCCATATCCCCTTTCTTGAAGAACTTTGCTCATTTGACCAATTTGTTGTTCCAATGCTTTGATCGAAGCTCCTTGATTTCTTGTAGTAGTGTCCGTTGAAGCTCGAATTTCTTTGATCATAGCAGTATTCTCTTCATGTCTTTTAGCAGCATCGGTCATAATTTGCTTTAAAGTATCATCTAAAGTCTGCCTCCTTTCTTGATAAGCGTGATTGAAGTTGTTCCTTTGATATAATCCCGGTGTAGCTTCCCTAAATCTCCCCGAAGGTCGGAATGGTTGTCCAAATTGGGTGTAATATGCTTCTTCAAACGTCTTACTTTCATTCTTATTCGGGCAATCTTTAGTGTAGTGAGGTCCTTCGCACTTTTCACATCCAACTTGGGCAGCATACGCTCTTTCATCACGCTTCTTCATTTCTCTACTAATTTTATCCAATTGAGCTTGAATAGCAGCAATCCCGTCAAAATTAGTGCTGCTCTTAGATCTAGTAGAGGTCCCATCGTGCCATTTTTGAGAATGATCGGCAGCTTCTTGGATTGCTTTCCTAGCATTTGTTGCACTCATTTGAGGTACAGCTCCCTTAGCATCCAAAATCTGTCTTGTAGGCACGTCCAATCCTTGATAAAACAATATTATCTCCTGCATAGGGGTTAGATAGTGTTGAGGACATTTTACCAATAAATCTTTAAATCGTTCCCAAGCTTGATAAAGAGTTTCATCGGGCTCTTGCTTGAAACTATTGATAGCCTCCATCTTTTTAGCAGTCTTAGCAGGTGGACAATATCTCTTCAGGAATTTGCTCTTCAAATCTCCCCATGTAGTGATTGAACTTGCAGGTTCATTCCTTAGCCACTTGTTAGCAGCTCCTTTTAGTGAGAGTGGAAAGATTCTTAGCATGATTTGATCGTCAGTCACTCCTTCTGAAGTAAACAAATCTGCAATCTCCAGGACCTTTTCAACATGCTCATTAGCATCCTCATGTTCCGTCCCACTGAAAGAATTCTCTCTAAGTTCCATGAGAAACTGACCCTTCAATTCAAAATTTGACTTATCATCAAACTTAGGTGTAGCAACTCCTGAAGTGTAATCAGCACGGGTACTGTTCATGTATTCCTCCATAGTAGTGTTTTCGCCCATTGTTTCTGTTTCAACTTCCTCTTTTTCTTCAGAAAAGTAATCAAGCTCGAGTGAACTTGAAAGATCAAAGCTTCTTGTGTTGAAAAGCCTTTTAAGCGAATGTAGGGCTCGTTCAGGATCTTCGAAAGGTTGAATCAAGTTCTTTGTAGAACTCCTGGTCATGCACTTCCTGAAATCAACACAAAAATATCAGTAGGGTATGCTCGAGAAAGTAATATATCAGATAATTAATAACGAAAACGGAATACGAAAAATTTAAAGTTACTGATATCTGCAGACGATGCGCCGTATCCAAAAAGTTGGATACGCCGTATCTTATAATCGTTAAAATTTAATCAGACTTTATCCAGAAAATAGATACGCCGCTTAGAATTTATGAATGCGTCGTATCGAATTAATTAATCAAAAATCGATATTTATTTAAAATTAAATGCGTCGTATTAACGAAAGTTAATGCGCCGTATTTTCGTTATGCTTAAAAATACAAGAATTTTGATTCAGTAGATGCGCCGTATCGACAGAGATCGATACGCCGTATCTGTTTAATAATTCGCAAACTGTTTTTAATTAAAATAATAGATACGCCGTATCTGTTAAAGCAGATGCGTCGTATGGCGTTAACGTTTACAAAATTTTTTATCAAAAACAGATACGCCGTATCTGCTAAAGCAGATGCGTCGTATTACTTTATCGCTTAGAAAAAAAAATTTCTTATTAAAAACAGATACGCCGTATCTTGGGGAAAAGATGCGTCGTATCGAATTAATTAAACGCGTTGTATTTAAAAAAAATTAAACGCAATACGCCGTATCTGAGAGATCAGATGCGCCGTATCGTTTGATTTAGCACAGTACAACGATAGCAGAACAGAAAAAATACGAAAAATAAAAAAAAAAAACACAACGAAAATAAAACACACAAAAAATAAAAGAAAACAATTAACACACAATACAACAAATATGCAAAATAATACAATGATGCAATTAATCTAATAAAAAGAAAAACCTAATTAAAATACTAATCAAATTAACAGATAATAACAATTCACTCCCCGGCAGCGGCGCCAAAAACTTGATGGAGCGTGATGTGTCGTTGCGGTTTAGCAGTTTTAATGCCTACTCAAGTTTTAAATTTATATTTAGCCGACTTATCAATAACACACACACGTAACGAGCAGTGTACCCGGTCAGTATGAATATAATGGTAAGTAGAGTGTCGATCACTAAGAGTGGAACGTATTATCTCGTTATTCTAATCAGTATTTTAATATCCTAACGCAAGGGGGTTTCAGCCTGAGAGACTGGCACGATTTGTTTGCAATTAAATAATAAAATAAACCAATAGGCACGAATCAGCAAGTAGCACACACGTACACAGATAAATACTCGAGACAATAAGAGGGCTGTCCTTATGATTAAGTAGATTGTCACTTGTTTTATTGATAGCTTTATATGAAGTGTATGTAGTTAACCCTTTCTCATTGGTCCTATTCTTATCGGCGAGTAAACCCTTAATGATTACTTATGTCTAAAAGTTATTCCTAAGTGATCAATTTAGTAATAACCGTGGGAGCCACATTATTTTCCGCAGTCAAATGCCCGCAAGCCACTAATAAACACAGAGGTTATCAATGCACTAATAAGTAGTAACCAAAGACATCAACATATAAACTTTAATTGATGGGAAAACAAGTATTAAAGGGAGTGCAATCTTTCGTTGTCACATTACACAAGCCACCAATCCTGATGAATTAAAGTTTGCTAACACAATAAAACAAAACTACTTAATGAATTAAACACATGCAGCACCTTCTTACAGCTCTTGTATCTTCGTTTGGTGTGTCTTGTGCTGCCTTCTTGACTGAATTCGTCCTAGGGTTCTGCTGCTTCGGTCTTCGGAATTATATGGTACCTCCCAAAAAAACTCCGGAATTCGTCTGGTCTTGGGGTATTTATAGTTTCTGTCTGAGGGAAGATGCGGCGCATCTATTAAGTAGATGCGGCGCATTGACTTAACTTCGCGTGGGGTCCAAGATTATAATATTCAGGAATATTCGTACACCGCCAGAAGATGCGGCGTAACTTCATGATTAGATGCGGCGCATGTCCTCTTGTATCTTGGATCGTATCTGGTGATATCTTGATAGAGATGCGCCGTATGTAATGAGTGAGATGCGGCGCATCTGGAGCAGATTAGTCTTGATCTTCTTCATTTCAGTAGACTCTTAACTTCTTGCATGTTTTGCTCCATAATCAGTCCAAAATCGCTAAGTTTCACCAAATGCTTGTTTTTACCTGAGAATTACAAAAGTAAACGATTAAGTATCAATCCTCATACATAATATAGTAAAACAAGTCAAATTAATAGGATAAATGATAGTAATAAAATGTACTTATTTGAGTTCATCACTTTTCCAGAAAATCTGCAACCAAAACCTGACTCCCATGCACCCAAATCCCCAAATCCAACATTTCAAACTTGCATGCTTATGTTTTGGCTATTTAAGCTAACATTATGCATTGCCATTCTTACACCCATTCTTACACCTTCACATTCACCATACCATCATCATGGGATCAAGGGTATTCAAGAAGCAAAAATTCTACATCAAACCAACAAATGAAACCACTCAAATTGATCAATGGATCAAGAGTACTCACACATCACAAATCTCACCAAACACCAAAGAGACAATTTTCATTGATCTCACCTTGGATGATGATGATGATACACACACACCCATAGTCTCAACCAAATCATCATCTTCTTTCACTACACCCCATGCTCCATCCAAGGCAACATCAACCAAACCAACATCCTCATCCTTCACAACCTTTAGAACCAACACACCTTTAACCTTCACCCCATCATCTTCACCATCACCACAACCTTTAGCCCTCACACTAGCCCTATCACCCATATTACCTTTTGAACTTACCACCAACACATCATCATCTTCCCTATCACCATCACCTCAACCTTTAATGGGTCATCCCATCCTTTATCCCCTACAACCACACACCTTGAGTTGTGCTTGTTGTCACCACAACCAACTCCTTATCATGGGCTTTAGAGATGAATTGAGTCTTCAATTCTCCTACCTTGAACACCTCCTCACACCACCACAAGGACCCATCATTTTACCACCTCCACCACCACATAGCCCATCCAACTAAACATAGTCATGTTTAGTCTTTCCCAATAAATACCTAGGAACCCTTTTGAAGTTGGAAGCAAATCTAGAAGCCTCATGTTACTTTAGAAGTTTATGTGTCTTCTTGTTAGTTTAATTTGCTTTCTTAATGTAGTCATACTTATGTATGACATTTAATTTATGTTTATGTAATGGGCTTTTCATTTTGGCTACTTAGCCATAATTCTTTTATTGTGGTTGGATATTTGTCTTATGTGCTACTTGTTAGATATTGTATATTTGTCGTCTAACTTTGTTTTGTAGCACGATTCATTGCTCGATTCCTTTGTGTTCTCCAAATGAGGGGGAGTACACATCAAGGGGGAGCCTTAACCACCTTTTTGATTAGACAAAAAGGGGGAGAAATGGGAGTAAACTCATTAAAAACTTGTTAAAACTAATTTTAACCTAAAATGAGTTTATATTTTGTCATCATCAAAAAAGGGGGGGATTGTTGATGCAAATAATGTTCTAAAAACGTTATTTATATCTTTCGATTACTTCACGTTTTGAGGATGACAAAATGTGAACTCACGTTACGTTAAAATTAACGTTAACAAGCTTTTAATCGGAAGATCCTGTTTCTACGCAAATCACTCTTGAACAAAGTTACAACTTGAACTAGTGATCAAAGAAGTGAATTCATGTTTTGAAAATTCACATTTTAAATGGGACAAAACATTTTTTCAAAAATACACATGACAAATTATTTTTGAAATATTAAGAAATGTTTTAATGGAAAAATAAGTTTGAAAATCACAACAGCTATTTTTCCCCCCAAAATCAGCTCCAACCTTCCCCAAATAAGTTTTCACCAGAAAAGATAAAATTTGGAGCGTCCTAGTCTACCACGGCTCCACGGTACCGTTAAATTTAACAGAGCCGTGGGTCATTTAATGGAGCCGTCCGTACCATTTTGAATTGTAACGTTCAGATTTTCTTTGCCTATAAATACCCACCTCTTTCACAGTTTTAGGCACCCTTCACACACAGAAAAATCCCTTAGTCAAATCCTCTCACACCTTTCACTTCTTAGGGTCAATTAGATTAGTTTTTCTTTGTTTCAAGAGTGATCCAATCATCCTTCAAGTGATCCTCTTCATACCTCTTCACTAGCAAGAGAAGAACACAAGTATCCAAGTTGATACAAGATGTTGTCATCCCTCTTCATTAGCAAGAGAAGAACTCAAGTAATCAAGAAGATACTCGAGTTATAGTTGATAGGTTTTTGTAACACTTGTTACAACCTTGTTGTGTCTTAGCATACATCAAGTTTATTTTCTTTTTGTGAGTGAGAGTGAAGATCAAGTGTGATCTATAGAGATAGTGAACATCTCTTGAAGCCATTGGGCTTGTGTGATTGATCAAGAAGATCAAGGGTCATTAGGTTAGTGTTAGTCGAGTAGAGTGAAGTGAGTGTTGATCATTGTGATCGTGTTGAGATCTTGGTGATCTCTTGAAGCCATTGGGCTTGAGTGTTTGGTCACGTGGACCTTGGTAGATTGGTGCTAGCTAAGATTAGCACTCGACATCTAGCTTAGTGTCGGTAATAGGATAAGCGACGTGTACGGTTTTCTCCGCCTGAAGGGAGGTTGTTGATATAGTGTTTGAAACTCTCGAGTGTGGTACTCGGGGAGTGGAGTAGGGCGAAGAAGAGCTTCGTAGCCGAACCACTATAAATCCTCTGTCTCGGTTTGATCTTTCCAATTCTACTCTTTACTTTTATTTGTTATTATTACGTAGCTTAGTTTTGTAGTTCATATTGGTGTTGTTTGATTACACATAGAGTTCGAATCAAAGTTTCCAATAGCATACTTTTAAAACAAGATTTTTAAAAGAAGTTTTTTAAACCGGTAAACTATTCAACCCCCCCCCCCCCTTCTAGTTTCCCACACCTACATATTTGAAGAATCATTTTGTGTACATGCATCACTCGAGGGGAAGTTGTTTGATTTTTACTACTGTTGATCATTATTACTACTGCTAGTTGGAGTTTCTATTGTTTTGGATTCATTATTCGTATTTGAGCTTCATGGAGGGCAATTTGAAACATTGGACGACTTGGATTGGAAGTTTGTGATATTGGTTAGTGGTGGTCAAGATCATATTTTCATACGTACCCTATTTGTTGATAACAAAAAGGGGAAGAGATGATGGAGTGGCATGGCATGGCTTAAGGGGAAGACAAGATTGTTTCATTCAGGGAGATGATTACATCTCAACTTCTGCTACTTCGTCTAGGGAAGTTCGTACAAGACGGTGTTTGTTTTGTCATCATCAAATAGGGGAAGATTGTTGGGTTTATGGATTTGATGATACAAAACATAAAGAATGAAACAAGAAAGAATGAAACATGAAGGACTTACTTGCAAAAGAAGATTTATATTTTAGTCCTTCGTAGTCTTTTGTAAACCCTAATTTCTATTATATAAAGAAATTAGAGGTACAGGTTTTAATATTAAGTCTTCTCAATGTAGTCTAAAGGTGTGTGTGTGTGTCTAGGACGTGAGATATAAACGTCTAGACTGTAGTTGTTAGTCGCCTCAAGGATCTCTTGATCCCTGTTACAAGGCAGTGTAACCGTATTATTTTGATCAAATAATAGTTGAGGCGTGGTGTGATTGAAGTAAAACTTTGTGTCAATAACAATTTATTTATTCTTATTCCGCTGCATGATCATTCATTGTTATTGTTAACCCTAAGGCTCAAAACGATCCAAGAAACTATCTTACCACGTTCTTAGTTTCTACACAACATTAACCCTTCCAATACTAAACAATTATATAAAACAAACAAACATTTTATTCATAACTGAAATTAAAAGTACAATTCATAAAACAAACAAACATTTTATTCATAACTGAAAAGAAACTACATAACTTAATCTTCCGGGTCATCGAGGTATGGTAAATGTTGAGACGCTACATGCTCCGTAAGATCAAATTGAAGACGGTGATGGATTTGCTCATCAAGTAACTCCGGTAGTGCGTTGTCGTCATAAACGGGTTCCACCGGCGGATCCATTATATGAGTCCCTGATATTGCCCTCCCGTCATCTTTTATAACCATGTTGTGCAATATACAACACGCGTAAACGATGTTAGTAATCTTTTCGATGGTCGTTTGACGGATCTTGCGATTCAAAATACCCCATTTTGACTTAAGAACACCAAAACATCGTTCGACATCTTTTCTTGCCGACTCTTGAACTTTCTTGAATTTCTTTTCCCTCGCTTCAGTAGGATACGGAAATGCTTTGACATGAGTTGAGTACCTAGGATAGATTCCGTCGGTAAGATAATATCCTCGTTTGTAGTTACGGCCGTTTACAACAAATGATGAGTCAGGAGCCATTCCATTTCGCTCCCTAAGATACAAACTCGATTGATACAACACATTGACATCGTTCAGCAACCCGGGAGGACCAAAAAAAGCGTGCCAGATCCACAAATCTTGTGAAGCAACGGCTTCAAGCATAATTGTCGGGTATGGATACCTCCCACTCTTGTATTGGCCTTTCAAATGCTTAGGACAATTTCTCCAAGGAAAATGTGTACAATCAAGGCTACCTAGCATTCCCGGAATCTTGTGTCTTAGTTCATGCGCCTCGTACAAGCGTGCAACGTCGTGACTAGTAGGCCTACGTAAGAACTCGCGCCCATATATCCCGATGATCGCGGTGCAAAAATGATCAAGGGAATCGCGTGACGTTCTCGCGGACATGCATAAGTACTCATCAAAGTTATCCGGAGGGTTGCCCGTTGCGAGTTGTTGAATTGCGGATGTGCATTTTTGTAGAGCCGTAAAGCTCTTTCTCCCCGAACCATCTTCACCCTCTTGAAAATACGCGTACCTCTGCTCAATATCACCAACAATTTGTAAAAACAACCTTCTGGACATCCGAAACCTGTCACGAAACACAGACGGGCCAAACTTCGGTTCGTCAACGAAATAGTCACGCATTAGAGTTTCTTTACCTTTTTCCCGAAACCGCTCGATATAGGATCGAGTTTCTTTACTGCTTGCCGTGTCTTCTTCGAGCGACTCAACCACGGAGCACAAAAAAGGTAGCATACTACCCGTGGATAAGTCCGGTAAGACGGGTGGCATCGATAACTCGGACGAAAAGGAGGTAGAAGAAGATGATGATGATGACATTTTTTGATAAAAAGGTAGAAGAAGAAGATATATGTGTTGTGGTAAGAATGGGTAGTTTACTCCTATATTTATACAAAAAAAAGGGGAAAAAACGTTTTTTTTTTTAAGTTTGGACGCTCCTTGCAACGTTCTATTTTTTTTTCAAGTTTAGTCCTTCCAACGGTCTTATGACCGTTTGTTTCATTTAGCCCGAAGCGAGTTTGGTACTCGCACAACCAACCCTCCATCCCAGCCCGCAATACCGGCAACCATGAACCCGTGAACCCGCTAGCTCGCAAGGACCAACCCGCATATCACTCCTCCCAGCCTAAGTATGAAGGTTTTCTAGGGTCTTTAATAATAAATATTGCTTCAAAAATTAATCCATAGTGTTGTCTTTTATTATTTAAGTTATTCATTTATTAATTTTGTAGACATGTCTATAGAATAAGAGGGATGAATGTTAAAAAACTATTGGAAAAGCGGCTTGTAATTTAAATAACTAATGAATGAAGTGGCTTGTTTAGGAGTGGCTCAGCACCCACTAGTCACCCTACTAGTTCCGCCCATGTTGTCAACGTCTTTGGTCTTTTTAGTTCACGAATCACTCTGATCCATTCAAAACATATATTGTTTTAGGAAAACGATCAAGAATATGTGCTTATCGTTAGCAACCAAGCTCCGACACTACTTGCGATCAAATGCCCAAGTTGGCACCTGTTGATAATTGTTAACTTGTTGAAGTTCATACATTTTTTTCTCATCTTTTCACTAGTATTTTTGCATTGCAGTACCACCCTGGCCACATTTGACTATCCTCACCCCCTTTTATATTCTGCTATTAGTAAAACAGAGTTTTTTTTATCAGTTTTTGTTTCGTTTTTTATCAGTTTTAATATTTTTGACTTTTTAAACTTTATATTTTATTCCTTATTTTCAGTTTCGTAGTTTTATAATAAAAACAATAAAAATAACAATATATATATATATATATATATATATATATATATATATATATATATATATATATATATATATATATATAGTGTAACTTTATTTTCAGAACCCTGTTAAGTGCGAGAACTGCGAGAACCCATCTAAGACCGTTAGATCATTTCATCAATGGATGAGATGACTTGTGCCATTAGTGTAATTAATGTATTTTAAAAGAATATTACGTAAACTTTTCAAATTAGTTTAAAAGTGCTGGAGGGGCATTACCGGAATTTCATCTTATTTATTTTAAAACCGACCCATTAAAAATAGGGATTTATATATCATAATTAGGTTAAAACTTAAAAGTATAACCAGTTCCTCTCTCTCAATCAAAACCCCGTCATCATCCCTCACACAATCCTAACCACCCCTAATCCACAACCCCGAATAAATTTACAGGTCTTCGACTTCTTCTCAATCCGATTGAACAACGGTACCATTGACATCAGATGTATTGTATATAAGATGGCGAAGGTTTTTTGGCTACTGATGGATTCGTCATGATTCATCAGGTGGGTTACCTGGTATATGAATGCAACGTTTTAGGCCTTTTTAATTATTTAAGTTTTTATTTGGTGAGTTTTTGGAGAAAAAAATTTAACTTTAATTTTGGTGTAATGGATTAATAGGAGTTTTAGAAGAAAAGAATGAAGAGAAGATTGATGTGGAAGTTGTTAGTAACAATTAACAAAGGACGAGAAAGCGAATGAATCAGGGTCGAAAAGTGGTGTGATTGATGAAACATGTGTATGTTTTACAACATGTGTCTTTTAAAAACATGTATGCTCTAAATAAAAACTTGTTTTATTAAACATTTTTTTTAATAGTTTATTAGTAGTTAACTGTTGGTATGACTTTATCCTATCTTCATTCATATCTAATAGTTTCAATACAATTATAAAACATGTATGCTTCATAACGATTATGGTTCAAAACATGCATGTTTCAAAACACTTATGTTTGACAACAAGGTTGTTTTGAAAACATACACGTTCTCATGAACATGTATGCTTTGATAGTTCTTTATGATTAAAAAATACGTTTGATATACACACGATTGTGCTTATGCGTTATGATTAAAAAATAGGTTTGTTGATTTTTAATGGTTTTTAGGTGCCCACTGTGTAAAGCCAAATTTACATTCTTGAATGGGTTTTGGAAAGATACATATATGTTTACGTATAAAACATATATGTTTTGTGTATGGATTATAAAACATACATGTTTTGTGTTTGGATTATATGTTTACGTATAAAACATGTATGTTTTGTGTTTGGATTATATATGTTTTGCATACATAAAAATATTGGTCTCCTGTTTATTTGTGTTTGCTAGTTTAAGCTTGTGCATGTGTGTTATGTTATCTTGAGTTTTATTTTAAAAGTATTTAATCTTGACTATTATTTTTTTCTAGGCGTGACAATATGTTCTTTGAAGGCGTGCACATATGTTTTAACGGATTTGATGAGAAACTGGAAGTACATATATGTTCTTGGAAGGCGTGCATGTATGTTCTTGGAAGACGTGCACACATGTTCGAAAGAATCTGATGAGAAACTTCAAACACATATGTTTTGTGCACATATGTTCTTAAAAGGCGTGCATATGTATATTCAAAATGATACATTTGATTTGTATTTCATTTGATATAAAAATTTGTGTATTATATTATATTCTTGGTTTGTAATAAATCTAAAGGTTACGACTATAATTTATGTTTTTAGTTTTTATTTAAGAAGTTTATAGAATATATCGCAAAAACATATGTGCAATTACATTTTTATGTAAAATTTATTTGAAGTTTAAACTATTGTACAATAAAACACATGTAAATTTAAATTATTTAAAAGAAACACAAATGCACCTTTACTTTCTAGAAACATGCATGTTAAGAAAAAAAAATGTCCGAAAATTATGAGATATTTAAAAACGAGATTTAATAAAAAAATCTAAAAAATCTAAAAATTGTCTTTTACTAAAATACCCTTTAGATTAAATAATAATCTTTAATATTTAAAAAAATCTCATTGGTCTAGAGGAGTTCTCGCACTTAACAGGGTTCTGAAAATAAAGCCTCCATATATATATATATATATATATATATATATATATATATATATATATATATATAAAATGGTATTACTTGTGTTTTTGAAAGGGATTGGTATCCTCTTATAAGAGATCATGTTAGTTTTGTTGGAAATGAAAATACATTTTTTAATCAAATAAAGAACCCATAATAGATAATTTATTTTATTTATCCACTCACATTAAATCTAAACATGACCTTTCATGTTTAAATTGAACATAAGAGAGGGTAGACGAGTGCTAATATCCCATCCCTAAATAATTAGTCATATTTTGTTTTGGGCTTTACTTTTTCACTTTCGTGAGTCCATTGCTTACTTTTTGTTTATTTTGTACATTGACAACTTGTGACTTGATTGTACGACATAGGTTTCACTATCAAATAGGCTTATTGGAGTGGCATGAGAAGCAGGGCCGTCCCATGAATTTATGAAATTTTTGAAGACCCTGGACAAAATTAAATAATGAGGCCTTTCGATAAGGAATGTTATATATAAAGTGTCACCGTTTATAAAATATAATGCAATTAGTTATCTAAACGTTCTAACATATTACTCATTTAAGATATTTTCTCATCTAAATACTTTTTTCTTCATGAAAAATATGTGTACACATGCATATAATTATTAACGGGACAAATTTTGAGGCCCTTAAAAATTTTGGGGCCTTGAGCGGTCGCTCACCTTGCACACCTTCAAAGACGGCCCTGATGAGAAGTACAATAAAACGGGTTTTTTTTTCTCTTTCCCTTTTTAATATACTTGACAAAATAATTGAAGCTCTACTATGATTATAAATAGGGCTTGGCGAGCTTATTTATGACACTTTGTTCTCAACTCTTCTCACCTCCTCGGCGAGACAAGCTACAGTAAAAGAAAATTAATATACTTCTCAAAATGTATCCAAATTCCTAGTGAACTTTAAAAAAGTCTAGTATAACTAGTATACATTCAAATTTAAAACAAAATGAATAACTTTTTAAGTGATCTGAGTAAAATCCCCTTTTGTTCTTCGATCTTCATCTTTCTCATCTTCAAACCGGATTCCAACGACTTTTTTCGGCTACCAACCATAAACTCCGACACCAATTTCTCATAATTAAGAACGATTTGTTAGTCGGAGTTGATGGTGTTGGAATTTAACTAGCATGATCAACATCTAATTAAATAAACACATTAAGAGTACACATATAGCGGAAGCAAGATCGTATTTAACACGTATAAAGAATTATATAAAAGTAAATAAGAATTACCTCGAGATCCTAGCAAGAACAAGGATCAATTCTTCTCTTCTAATCATAAGATCAACAAATAGGATTAACGTGGATCCCCTTACCGTTTTGATCCACAATCCAAGATAAACAACAAAAGTAAGTTGTTACCGAACTCTTGTACACACATACTATAACCGATCAAGCAATGATGCTAGTGATTAGACACGTAAAACCAAAACAATATTTTGCTACACAAAAAAATCAATGGATCGACACTCTTAAAGTGTTCGACCGGTTTTGGAGGTTTAGAAGAAGAGAAAATACAATTAGGGTTATAGTAAGTGCACAAGATAACCTAAAATAATAACCCTTGAATTGTATTTATAGGCAAACCTAATCTTGGAGCACAAGTCACCAAGTTGGGTCGACAATGGGTTGTAAACCCATAATCCCAACCGGACTCATCCATTGAATGGGTATCTAGATTCTTCCAAATCTCCTTTTTCATTTATAGTCCTTTAACTATTAACTTAACGGTCGTTAGTCAACACCGTTAGTTTACATAACGTCCGTTATGCATTATTTCGTGTCTAAATAATTAATATATACATAAATAATATATAGATTAATTATTTACTTGATCATCATACGTAAAGTGTGCAATCCCTCGGTCCCGAGTTCGATTCTAGCCATATACACTTTAATATAATTTCCATAACTATGACAGCTCCCACTTGAAAATCTATTAAAAGTATAATTGACATTGGTTAGCGTCTAGCAACACGCCAATGCCCCTAGTACAACTCGGGTGTGTGGTCTCCTGGAAAAACCACTGGATGATTAAATCATCATACTTATCCTTTTGTTACTAATACGGAGTACTACATTAATAAAGATATGGATCTCAGTCATTCTTTATTAATAATTCTGTTTCTCGTTATTTATGATTCAATAAGATTACCATATCTTCTGAACTGGTCAGGGGAGATCATGGGTGCGGCCGCACAAATATCTTATTAATCCCACGAGGGGCCCAGTAGTATTAAACTTCAAATTAACTTTGAAGGAACAAATCCCATTTTGACTACGAGCATAACTCATACACTTTGCAACACTTCCGAAAACAATCCGTATAGCTACCAGTTACGTATAACGTTAAATTGAGTCACAGAAATGCACTACATGTATGAACGATTATCTGGTATCTCAAGTCTGAGGATAAATATATACATGATTTACTTAATGATAAGATCCATAAAGTAAACTCATGAAGTCGGGATAAGTCCTATATTCCAATCCTTGAATATCATGTGATATTGGTATCTCAACCTTACAGTACATTCTACCAATCCTCACATTTGTCTTAATTCAATAATACTCCCATATTATTGATCGACAACGGACTATTTAGAATAACATAAGTTATTCACGGATTTAAACATGCAAATATAGGATACAATTTATTATTAATGAAAACAAACGTACCACGTACTTTAATTCATTGTAAATAATAATTGCTTAACATCCCTTATCCAAATACTAAATATAGATCAATGCATGATAATTCCCATTAATAAATTATGCCACAAGTCATGACAACTATACTTGTTGACAAGGCATAAATCAACTAATTTTGATTTATCGGAAATTTTGAGAATACTTATTTCAAGAATTCAATTAATGAAATTATTGTATGTGTGCATCCATCTATCCAGATATTGCCACATACTTCATAAAATGCGTGACCTCCTCTACCACGAATTTATGACAATTAAACTACCAAACCTCTGTAGTTAAAGTATTCTAATTCTTTATGTATAATGCAACTATGCTCATATTGAGCATAACTAGTGCACATGGTCTTTACAAGGATAAACTCTCACCATGACTAGTATTGAGTGTCATCTCAATCTTATTAGCATCATTGTATCCAAACAACAATATGCTTTTCAACATCCCGTAAACTTTTATATTTATCGTGTAATGTTTGATATCTTCAAATCTTTCAAGATTTGTCAACTATATCAATCATGCAACAATATGCCATATGGTTCATACTTAGAATTTTGGAGCAACTCCAGGCTGATGATGTAAATTCTAATCCAACCATATTCATTACACTTAGCTATCTAATAATTTTCAATTAGATACTAATGTTGTCAAATCATCTTGCATCCAAGCATGATACAACAAATAACATGATGTACATGAAAAATCCCTGTGTCTTTGATTTCATTCATGTCATATCTTTTCAAAGATATGTATCTATCTAGCCTTTCTAATAGATTATCATGTTTATTAGAATCAGTTATTATACCGCTTATGTTTATAACAATAAACATATACTCCAAGGTTTATTTTCTAAATTTTCACGTGAAGTTTCATTCCAAACCAAGACTTAACATTTTAGTGTTAATGGAATGTTACTTTCCACATGTTATACAACATATGTGAAATAAGAAAATAAATATAATATTCCCACTAGCTTTCAGGAATATCAAGACATATCTTATTTTAATTATAAATCTAAACTAAATTTAATAACTAAACATAAGTATATCTCCTAGATGCATGCATTAATCTAAACGATTGCACTTTGTATACTACCAAAGATTATTTGAATTCAAATACTCCTTTCAATTACTTTTCGTCCTCGCACAAGTAATTACTCAAGAGTTTTGACATTCCATTATTAATTTCATATAAATGAAACTAAGAATGACAATCATAATCTTTATACATTTAATGTCCTTAGAAGGAATTTCAATCACAGTTAATTTCTTAAGTGTGATTGATAATCTTTCATACATTAAATATGTATACAAAATTTTGTCCCTTATGATTTCTACTCAAAATTTAAATCTCTAGGATTTTCATTTCCTTTGTAGAAATTCATCTTTATTCTATAGTGTAACTATAGAGTTTAAGATCAACTACGTTTCCAAACTAGTTATCTTCTTGGACTGCATCTAATTTATTCATAGTATGAGTAATTTGCCAAATTAAATATTTGCAATTTATTAACAGGTTTATCAAAATCCTGTAACTCATAATTCTCAACATATTCTACAAATATTTGAGATATCCTTGCGGATCTATGAAATGAGAATTCCATCATCTTGAGATTTAACATTAACATGTTTAATCCTCATTATGATCTTGCTAGTGTATTTTTAGAAGATTATGTATCTTGTAATTTTATCCTTTCAAGATAAAACTCCCACTTGCCTTTTACAATTTATAAATTATCTATAAATTCTTAGCAAATAGAGCAACACATCATTATTCTCTTTTGGGACTTTACAAATACATATTGAAAGTTCCTAACCTTAATTTGTTAATTAACCTACTCATACGTAGTTTAACAAATTCCGAACTTCAATTTTAAGACTTTATGTGATCCATCACATTCCATAATAAATGGTGTCTTATTAATCTTCTAGGTTGGAGTCTAATTGAGTATATCCAATTCATACTCAATTTTCTAACCTTGATATCTTTAGGAAGAATTGAAGATATAATTATCTTCAATCAAACAATATTGCTAGAGTTTGATTTTCCTAACTGAACATACCATATACTAATGTATTTCATTAGGATTAATATTGTAAGTCAATCTTACAATATGTGAGATAAATATATTTTGTTTTGGCTTACCTATTTACCAACTAAGTCAATTTAATGGTACAATAGATTTTCCAAGCCAACTGCATGCTTTATAACATAAGTGCCTTTTTGCCCAAGCCACTTCATTTCTATGTCTTACCAAAAGGACATAAACTGTTATAATTCCAATCTACGTTATAAGTCATTGATCAACTCAATGACTTCTTTTATATGTCTTAATTAAAACATAACAAGTTAACGTCTTACTTTATTATAAGTCTTATAGCAATAAAAGACTTCATATTTATATCTACAATATAAACATGTATATTAAAGTAATCATGAACACCACAATTTTGTTTCAATAGTATTTCAAGTTAATTATTACTTCATATATTTATGTCATTCCAAGAATACATAAACATTCAAATTATGAAGTAGTATTAGATTACTTCATTTATTTATGTCATTGCAACAATACATAAATATTCATATTTGAAGTAGTCTAATTATCATATTGACACTTGTTCTAATAATTATCTAATTTAGAAACTTGTAAATTAACATAGTTTCATTGCATCAGCTGAGGCTGCTAGTAATGAAAGTATGTAATTTACCTTGTCATTAATATCTAGTAATGAAAGTAGATATTAACTCCAAGTGTTTGATTAATTAGATGTGAATAAAACCACATTAGAAAATCAATCTCTTGCCTTGCAGTCAAGAGAACCCTTTAAATCATATCTCTTCATGTTGTTGCTTGCACACAATAAAGATTTCTCCCACTTGTGCATGAAACAACATCAAGTATCAGATAAACAACACGTCAATAGTTTGCTTATGTGATCAATATGATTCGTGTCATAGATATAAGTAGATATAGAATCACCTTGTCTAGTAAGGAAACGTACACGACTATCCTTAATACCACAAGTGTCTATAATTGGAAAGTAATTATCTCAAGAGATCCTAGAGATAATCCGGGTTACTGCCAAGATACCAAGACTTGTAGCTCCCACTGAATTAAAGATCACTACATTAACTCATTATTCAGTAATTACAACACAATGCTCCCACTGGATTTGACAACATTGTAAGTGTTTCATAACCAGTAAAAGCAAATGGTGTGCTGTTTACTTTCCTACACCTTTGAGTAATCATTTACGTAATACATACTAAGGTACTCAAAGAATGTATTCTACTTTGTCAATGATAAAATATCCATCAATACAATTAACTTGAGAAATATGAGTATGCAATTTCTTCCTCAATTAGGTCTACCATCACCACTATGGCATGTAGCACCTTTAAATGGTAAAAGCACAACAACTAGATCAATCATTCTAGTTTGCCTTTTACCAATTTTGCGGTAATAAGTCTAGCTTCTAATTTTAATAACTCCTAATACGTGCAATTTCTACAAAATTTGCCATGAGTTATTTCTTAGAATTTAGACAATTCTGATTTTCCTATTATACCTTTCTCATTCATGAAAAGGAATAGGATTAAGTCTCACTCTTCACACGGAAAGTAGACTAGGTTTATTCTTTCAGTTAAGTTGACTCTATCCAAAGACCCTTACGAGTGCAGATCAACTTTCCACTAAAGAATGCCCCACGTTTACGGTTTTAATGTTGCATTAAATACATTAAAAGAATTTGCAAAATTCAATTTTAGTATTTTCGATAATAAACTTTTCAAGAAAATTAAACACCCATGGTAAATAAACATTTAACCATTTAATTTTTACTTAAAAATTAGGATCCAAATTGACATCGTTTCATTACATCAGCTGAGGCTGCTAGCAATGAAAATACTCAATAAGGTAGAGCTACACTCAATTGCCAATATACAATTGCAATTCCTAGAATCATGGGACTTACATATTTTGCCAACAACAGTTGCAAATGTAAGCATGTTTCATCCCCAAATCTTTATGCCTTGACGCCGTTCCATCACATCAGCTGAGGCTGCTAGTGATGCAAGTGCTTAATTAAGTTAACCAATTTAGAAACATGTAAACTTGACGCCGTTTCATCACATCAGCTGAGGCTGCTAGCAATGAAAGTGCTCAATTTACCCTTTGATTCCCATTCTTTGAATCATTACACCAGCTGAGGCTGCTAGCAACGATAGAATGTAATCTCAGGTGTTTCCGTATTAATTGGGTGGCATATAACTTAAATTTTAAGGGTATTAATTTTTGATGTTATGTAATCAAAAAATATGTTCAAGATGTCATGCATTCATCTTGTATCATATGTTTTCTACAAAAACCATTTACATATTCGCAGCTTAAAATCAACAAAATTTAATTGATGGCGTTGAGAAACTTACAACATTGCCTTAAGATGCTTCGTACTTTTTCATGGTG
Source organism: Artemisia tridentata subsp. tridentata (assembly GCA_021014915.2). NCBI lineage: Eukaryota > Viridiplantae > Streptophyta > Magnoliopsida > Asterales > Asteraceae > Artemisia > Artemisia tridentata. Next base: position 410,874,418 of record CP139506.1, read on the forward strand.
TACTTGGTAAGTCTAATATTGACGCACAGGCGAGCGGAGGGGCAAACGTCCGCCGAAGCTAATTAAAAACGCGCCCCTTTCGGATGACAATTTAATGTCAAGCCTCCTTATACCCACTTTATAGTTTGTCAATATTAGGTCCGCCGCTTCGACCACTTTTGTACCGTCGCATCAATCAATTAAAACTTTAAGATTTAAAGCTTAAAACATTTATGTAGTAAATTATTAAATTGCTAGTCTCGCCTGGGAGCAAATTACCGTGCGAAGCGAACCACTTTCGGCACATAAGACTTGGCAATAAATAATTTACCACAAAGGTTTCATAGTTATTAGGTTCATTTATTTTTATTCAAAAAATTACCCTCTTTGATGTTTCCAATCCATAATAATTAAAACACAAAGATCAAGTAATTAAAAAATAAACAAACACTTAATAACACATATATGATCATGTACAATATCATATAGCAACATGCAAACCTTTTGATAAATCCTATTAATTATCTCTATGTGAAAATAAATGTATATAATTAGAAAAACTCCCATTGATTTTCGAGCTCATTGTGCCCAATGGACCACAGACGCCAAATAATTTGGCCGCGTAAGTTTTAATAATTAAATACCACATAGCACATAACTGATTAATTAATATATATAATTAGGGTCTTCCCTAATTTTAGATTTATCTTAAAAACATGTAGCAAATAAACAAACCCTTAATCCATAATTCCTTGCATGAAGAATTATGGATCAACCAAGATCGTAACCCTAATTACTCAAATAAACACATAGCACATCATGTTCTTAATTTAGGGTTACAAACTAATTAATTAGTTAGTTACAATAGGGTCGAAACCCTAACCCTAAATTCTATTCGATTTTAATTAGAATGTTTTCTACAAAAACAAACCCTAAAAATTAAAATCGACATTAACATGTGTATGTAAATCAAGATTTGATTTTTATTATGCGTTTAAGTAATTCATTAACATGTTAAAACAGGCTCATGATGCCACTGTTGGAATTTAACTAGCATGATCAACATCTAATTAAATAAACACATCAAGAGTACACATATAGCGGAAGCAAGATCGTATTTAACACGTATAAAGAATTACATAAAAATAAATTAGAATTACCTCGAGATCCTAGCAAGAACAATGATCAATTCTTCTCTTCTAATCACAAGATCAACAAATAGGATTAACGTGGATCCCCTTACCGTTTTGATCCACAATCCAAGTTAAACAACTAAAGTAAGTTGTTACCGAACTCTTGTACACACGTACTATAACCGATCAAGCAATGATGCTAGTGATTAGACATGTAAAACCAAAACAATATTTTGCTAACACAAAAAAATCTATGGATCGACACTCTTAAAGTGTTCGACCGGTTTTGGAGGTTTACAAGAAGAGAAAATACAATTAGGGTTATAGTAAGTGCACAAGGTAACCTAAAACAATAACCCTTGAATTGTATTTATAGGCAAACCTAATCTTGAAGCACAAGTCACCAAGTTGGGTCGACAATGGGTCGTAAACCCATAATCCCAACCGGACTCATCCATTGAATGGGTATCTAGATTCTTCCAAGTCTCCTTTTTCATTTATAGTCCTTTAACTATTAACTTAACGGTCTTTAGTCAACACCGTTAGTTTACATAACGTTCGTTATGCATTATTTCGTGTCCAAATAATTAATATATACATAAATAATATATACATAAATAATATATACATTAATTATTTACTTGATCATCATACGTAAAGTGAGCAATCCCTCGGTCCCGAGTTCGATTCTAGCCATATAAACTTTAATATAATTTCCATAACTCTAACAGATGGTTGGTAGCCGAAAAAGTGGTTGAAATATAGGATTGAAGATGAGAAAGAAAGGTGTAAAAAGTTATTCATTTTGTTTTAAATTTGAATGTACACTAGTCATACCGAATCTTTTTAAAGTTCACTAGGAATATCGATACATTTTGATAAGTACATTAGTTTTCTTTAACCTTTGCCTTTATAAATAAGAAAAGAAATGACAAACTAAGTGAAATTGACAAACACATGCGCATAAACTTATAATGTTTTCTTAATTTTTTTTCTTGGATAAGGCAAGGCTTTTTTTTTTTTTTTTCGTTTTCGGACCTTCGCTAGCTACTCTCAATGTATGTTAGGCGGGGTGTAATGGGGTTAGTGAAGGAAAGGTGAAGCAAGGTTAAGTTATTACGACTGGTCCATCTTGAAGCGTGAAGGTGAAACTGAGGGGTGTTCGGTGAAATACTTGACCTAATGAAAACCAAAGAAAAAGTGGGACGGTCCCCATTTATTATTATTTTGTTGTTGTTGTTGTTTGTGAGTGTGTGTATAGTATATTGTGGGGTATGTTTGTATAAAGTAGGTTATTTTTATGTGATTGGTTAGGTGGTGAACATTACGGCTGAAACGTGAAGGTAAGATGGTATGTTGAAAAGTTGATGTGACATCTGAGGTGGAAGTGAAGAAGAGGTGACCATTATATATAGCATAAATATTAGGTTTTAAAAGTGAGACCTTTTATTGGATATAAAGACCTACTATTAGATATAAATACTCTAACTACTAAAAAGGTATCACTCACTCATCACAAAATGTTTAGTTAACTAGTCAAACACGTTTTTAAAAAGATACGTGCTCGATCACAACTTTTCACAAAATGTTTTTGAAAAGTTGATCATTGTCCTTAGCTACATCCAGACTTATCAATGATGAGTTGGTCCAGTGGTTGGGGCTTGGCTTGGTGACCGTGAGGTCTCAAGTTCAAACCCCACTAAGGCCATCTTTGAGATATTTAGGAAGTCCCTCTATGAAGGCTTGGCTTGGGTATACTCAGGTCAAGTCTGAGGGGGCATGGTTTACCCCTATTAATCGTCGTGCCTTTGGGCGAATTAGTAGGGGGTTTTCCCCCCATCGGGTATTTGAATAAGGCTTTCCACTTCGAGGGAGCTCTCTAGCGCGGGCCCGGTTAAGACAACGTAAGCTAGACCTCCCACTGTCAAAACGAAGTTCACCTTTCAAAAAAAAAAAAGCTACATCCAGACTTGGTAATATAGACCCTAACATGTCTAGATAAATTTATATAAAAAGACTAGCATGATACTCACGCAAAACAGTGAGTTCAGAAGCGAATTGTAACACCCTAATTTTTATAATGATCCCAAATATATTTTATAGCTTAAAAGTTAATTCACGTTATAGTTATGAGGTTTCGTTGGTCAAAAAGAACCTTGCACAAAAATACTTAACGGAAAAGGACCACGTATGCGGTCGATTGACTAACAGAGACTAGCTTAGTCAAGTCATGAAAATTAGCTAAAAAGGCTAAAATACCCCTCTGAGTCTTATAAACTACTAGTACTTCACAGGGAAGTCTTCCCTCTTTCAATTGCACGTGTACAGGGGATGATTATGTGTTTTTGGAGAAAGACCAATTCCTCAGGAGCTTAGCAACGAATCATAATAGAATCAAGAAAAGCAAGAATTTATGTTAGAAAGATCATGGGTAAACAAGTAGTATGATTTTACATTTTGGGGTGTTTGTTTCGGCTTATATAGCCGGCTTATGGCTTATTTGGTTTTCAGCTTATGTTTCATAACCTCACTTTTTTATGGCTTATTTTGAGAGTTTTTGGCTTATATAAGCTTAAGCTTATATAATCAGCTTATCAGTAAGTGCATAATACTCAAACGAAATGATTGGGTTCCCCATAAATTATTAGTGAATAAATAGGCCCAAGCCGGGTTGGGTCCATTAGAAAACAAATAGTGAAATCCTATCCCTAATGGACCCAAACCACAAGTCGGGCTTGGGCCTATTTATTCACTAATAATAATATCTGTTAACCCTTCATCCCCATGAGACACCCTCAAACATCCCCTTATATTCATGAGTTGTCTCAGACACTAGCCTTGTCACGTTAGATTTATGTTCATGTTACGATTATAGGATCAAGGAGCTAGCTAAGCATTTTGGGAACATCCTTAGCTGATTTTAAGGTGAGTAACGAATTTAAATACCTGTATCCATGTTTATGTTATTGTTATCAAGTTCATGTGAATTATGTCATGTTAGTGCAAGCATCATGTTTAATGTTCATGTTAACCGGTGTGGTACCATCTATGTTATGCTAACGTAAGCTCATGTTTTCATGATTCATCTTGATCTGTAGTTCATATTCAAGTTATCGTATCATGTTTTATAAGTTTCAAGTTGTTATCATGTCAATGTTATTTTGCCATGATTATGCAAGCTTCATGTTAAATTATCCATGTTGACCCGTGAGGTCATTCTATCAGTTTTATGTGGACCCGAGTGGGCACAACTTCATGCTCAGTTTTCATGTTGACCCGTATGGTCATGTATCACGTTTATGTCCCCTGTGGGCATGGGCGGAGCTATGTACAAGCCAGGGGTAGCGGTCGCTACCCCTGAACTTTTACCCGGTAGTGGAATTTTTGGCATTTTTTACGTTTTTTTGGCGATTTTTGGGCATTTTTTGACGATTTCGCTACTCCTGAAACAAATTTTCGCTACCCCTAAACAAATTTTCGTATTTCGCTACCCCTGAATTTGTTTCCTGGCTCCGCCACTATGTCCCCTGTGGGTATAGTGCTTTATGCACTCAAGATCCTTAGCAGATACTGTGCTTTATGCACTCACGTCATGTATGGAATAAGGAACCCGGATTGCATCCGTGCAAGAGGGTAATACATCTTCTGTGGAATCATTTTTAAATGATTATCCCTTTATTTGTCTACTGAAAAAAATAAAAAGTCTGTGAAGTTCATTTTCATTAGTTATCTGATATAGGGTGCTTGGCTAAGCTTATTAAAGGGTTCTTATTGCCTGTCTTATTGTATTTTTAAGTTACAAACAAGCTTATATCTAAATGAAAAGTGCTTAATAGCTTATCCTAGAGATAACAGCCTGTTTTGAAATGCGGTTCAACAAGTTGATCAGCTATAGTATAATTTTGGGTAAGCTTATTGTATTCTGATAACAGAACAACCAAATATAAGTACCTTAAGCCATATGCTTTTCTTTATAAGATTAGCCAACTCCCATTTCTTGGTTAGTCACCTGTGATCGTTATGCAGTTGAATATTTTATTAGAATTTACATGGTTAAAAAGTATGTAAATCGTGTCTGCATATTGAAATATTGTATTGGTTTTTTCATCTGGACAGCGGCAACACATATTACATACAATAATGTAGCCACAATGTTACTAACATACATCCCAACTTACAAACGTATTGCATAATGCATAATGGGTAAACGGATGAGGTTTTCCCTGTTTAGGTTACTTAATCGAGAAGGGTGAGTCTTTGACTCAGATAGTTTGTATTGCATAATGCATGATTCACACCGTTGGAAAATATAAAGGAACTATACATGATTCACATAGTTGGAAATTTGCATATACAAAAAAAATTCATGCTTCATGAAAGAAAAAGAGAAGAACTTTGCTTAAAGACAATGTATCAAAGAAAGAAGAAGAATAGTTGATGTCAGTGAAGAAGATGGAACCATGAAAGTCGGTGTTTGTAATGCTAGGGCTTTCTTTTGAGCTATAATTCGTTAAGATCCAAAAAAGGCTCAAAATCTTTACTATTCACTAGGCGCATAATATTTCAAAGTTTACTATCATGTATCAGGATTATTTAGTTTGCATATCAAATAGATATCATTTTAGTTAGATCCTTACAATATGTAATCTTTCAGTTAACAAGACTATCCAGAGATGGATAGGATCAGTAACGTTCCTCCAAGCATAATAGAAGCCATCCTATGTCTTCTACCAATTCAAGAGGCAGCAAGGACAAGTATCCTCTCTAGGGATTGGAGGTACCATTGGATCAAAATTCCTAAACTTGTGTTTGATAAGTATAGTTTTCCAGTATCAGCTGACGAGACTGAGCTGTCTGTTTTGGAGCAAATGTTTGGCAGACAAAATCGAAGGAAAGTATTTTATGCTATATACCAAATTTTGTTACTGCACGAAGGTCCAATACATGAGTTCACCCTTTCCATCGCCACAGATAAATCTTTTGTTGAGATTGACCATGTATTACGGCATTTGTCACAAAAAAATACTGTTAAGAAATTAGAACTTAACTTGTCTATGTGCTATAAGTTACCCCAGTCCGTCTTCTCGTTGAATCAATTGACAGATCTATATCTTTATGGTTGTTGTCTTGACTATCAACCAACATTCTGTGGATTTTATAGCCTTAGAAGCTTATATGGGGGCGTTTCTTTTTCCCTTAGCTAAGGGAATGGGTCCACACAAAGTATATAATAATGTTTTTTTTATGTGGAGCCCACCATTTTTCCACTAATGCCTCTATCCCCATGTGAGTGGTATAATGGAGACTCTCCCCATTAAGACCATTTAACAGCCGTGGGTCCCACATAGGCCCCACGCATCCCTTAGCTAACAAAAAAAAGAAACGGGGCCTAGAAGCTTATATGTGTACGATTTAAGGACCTCTACAAAAACGCTTATACATCTCTTATCCAAATGTCCATTGCTCAAGACCGTCAGTATGGTAAATTCTTGTTATAATAAAATGTCTATCCACATAGGCTTTTTAAAACTTGTCTAAATTCTGTAACTCGTTGCAGGAACTTGGCTAACATACTCTCGATTGTAGCAAGGATTCTACCGTTACTAAACTATTTGAGTGTTTACCGTCGATTGAAAGTCTCTCTTGTTGGCGTGAGATCATTGAGGTTGTATTGATTACAATCTGTATAATCGATTCAAATTCTTAGCACTAGTACAAAAATGGGATTTAGTCACACATGCTGTTTTTCGAACAGCCACACAGTCGCCTTTTTATGTGACTAAATGTACCAGAATAAAATAAACAGCCACACTTGATCCGACTTGTGTGACCATTTCGGAATTACATCCGAGGCTATAGCCACACATTTGAATATTTTCGTGACTATACGTATCTGGTAAATTTTTTTTTGATTTTTTAGTCACTTATAATTTGGGACGTGTGACGGATACAAATAAGGTTGAAACATTAGTCACACTATATATATACATATGTGACAAATATATGTCACGCAATTGAAAAGTGTGACCAAAATCCATATATGGTCATACGAAGTAATTGTGTATGTGGCTAAATCATATGCTCAAGTTTGTCACACATTATTTAAGCGTGACTGCTAGTTTTTGTTGAAAATTTAGCCACATATGAATTTGAAATGTGTGACAACTGAAAAGTAAGTTTGAAGCATAGTCACGATATGCATTTAAAAGTGACAAATATATGTCACACACTTGAGATGTGTGACCAAATGTCATATATGGTCACACTAAACCATAGGCATACATGATTAAGTGTGACCAAAATTCGATACAAATAGTCACGTAAGTTAATATGTGTGTCTAAAGTTAAGTGTGTGTTTGCCTGCCAATTCCTAATGTGTATGGTCACATTTAATTGTAGCACAATCATGTGACTATAGGCTATACAATAGTAACACCATACCACAAATGTGCATCTAAATTATGTTTATGGCCACATTATAAGGGTATTATATGTGACCAATACATTGAAAATAGTCACACTGAAATATTCATGTGACTAATATGTATAGCAAAATGTGAACTCAGTTATCATTAACCTTGATATTAGTCACATTGAGTGTTTGTGTGACTAAATTCAAGATGTTACATATGGTCACATGAAGTATTTATTTAGGTGTCTAAATCATAGAGTCATATTTTGAGTTCAGACTGTTAGTCATGACTCTTCATTTAATTTGCCCCATTACAATGCTGGGATTTTATAGTCTATCTAGTTTAATGCAGTAGTATGTAAGTATGTTACTTGCCCCTAGCTGGAACCAGATTACTTGACTTTCTAAAGTCAATTTTCAACTTTATAATGAAGTAACATGTTACTAAGTGCCTGCAAGTGCATATACATGATAAATGGAAACTGCAAATACAATAAAGCTTGACTGCAAGTGGACATATACATGATAAATGTCAGACTATACATTCTAGCAGTAATAACTATACATTCTAGCAGTAATAACTATACATACTAGCAGTAATAACTATACATGTTTAAGTCAAACTATACATTGTGGCAGTAATAACTATACATTCTATTTCTTGTCCTTGGGTCCTAGATACTCTTCCATCTTCCTGAGCAGTTCATATGCCATGTCATCATAATTAAGCTGAAGCTTGAGTGTTTTCTTCACACGCAACATCTGATGTAGAATGTCTTTGTGAAACTTTAAAGGGTAATCCTTTTCTACAAGCATGTAGATCACCAACTCATTCACAGTTAAAGCATGTACTCCACATCGTTGAAAAATTTTCCATTCTTTAACAGTATTGTGCGTTAGTCTTCTCCAACATTCATCTTCATGATTTGGTTCAAACATTACCTTTAAATAATTCCAGACTTCTCTATCATAATTAGCTTGTTCTGGTGTCTTATTACCAAATCTTTGTTTGAGTAATTTCCATAGAGCTATCATATCTTGTCTATCAAAATCATGAACCATGTGAAGAAAGCTTACATACCTTCTAGAAGAACCATCATGCCTCTTAATATCGTAATAAACTGTTTCCCCAAAAGATCCAGACTTATAATCAACAATGGGATGTTTGACAGTTAAAGGTTGTGCATCCATGGCTTCTCCTACAGAGGCAACTGCAAGTTCAGTGTGAGCTTGCATTTGTTCTTCAGCAACAGCTTGCTCAGTTTGTTCTTGTTTTCTCTTTTTACTGCTTTCTATTTCCAACTGTTCACCTGCTCTCTTTGAACTGTCATTCAAGAAGAGATCATTGTTTCTCTTGGCAATTGCATATAATTCTTCAATTCTTTTATCATCCAAGAATTTCAAATCCTTTAGTTTCCATCTGTCCACATTCTTCAAATACCTGCACATGAGTAGATGTTTATGATATGATGTACATATTGGGTATTGTTGATATTAATATAAATACCTTTGCAAAAAAAAAAAAAAAAAAAAAAAAAAAAAAAAAACTACCTGCACATGAGATCTCTTCTTTGTTTTTGAGTGGGTGGCTTGTTCTTCTTAGCTGCATATCTTTGTTCTGCATACAACTTCTTTTTTTCATCAAAAAATTCTTTCAGCATCCTGGCTTTTTCATCTACTGAGTACTTATCTTGCTCTTGTTTATGTAGTTTCTTAGCAAGCTCAGAATCAGCTGCAACCTGAGCCCTTTGCTCATCCCATGAAGCTATTAACTCTGCATCTTTTTCTTCTTGTATTCTCCTTTGTTCCAAAATTGTCTGATGTTCTGCATCATACTTTTCTGAGAATTTCATAGCAAGTTCAGCATCAACTTTTAATTGCTCTTCTTTTGATAATGGTTTCTCCACAGGCTCTTCAGTAAGAATCCCTTTACCTTTGCCTTGTACCTGTGGAGTTGATTGTTTAGCTTTTGGAGAGGATGATGGCTCTTGTATCACAACACCTTTGGTTACTGGTTTTGCTGTCTTCAGCTCAGCAAGTACACTAACAGCATTTGCAAAAACCTCTGGTGTAGCAGTACTAGCTTTTGTAGTACCAACTGTAATTGGCTCAGTAGCACTATCAACATTTGTAACCTTGCCCAGACGATGATCAATCACCACTTGATTCCCTTGGTTATCCTCCCCTGAAACTTTGCCTTCATTCCCTCCCTGTTTGGGAGCATCCTTAGAAGCTTCAGAAGATTTAACCTTTTGTTTGGGAATTCTTGATCCTTTGACTCCTTCTAAATACCTAACCCTTCTCTTCAAAGCCTTTATCTCCCCACCTTGAGCTTTGATGACTCCATCTTGGGAAGAAGCTATTGCTTGCAGATCACCAATTTGTGCAGACAGCTTGGCACAGGTATCCTTCAATTCATTCAAAAGTTGCATACCATCCTCACCACTTCGGCTTGTGTTACCTAGCCCGAGAGGTGGATCACTGGAAAAGTTAAGTTCAGTCTCACCCCTAGGATGAACATCCGAACCCCCCATTGTTTCCATGTGACTGGGACCTTCACCTGAATCAGTTCCAGAGGAACTTTCTTCATTAGAAGTTGTCTTGGTTCGGGTCTTAATGATGTTACCACTGTCCTGTGCTGCTGCTAAGCTAGACACAGTAGTGGCAGCCCTTGCCAACATGTCACTCTCCCCCCCAGTGACATCCTCATCTGCAACAGTTGGTATAGAACCACTAGCCTGAGGTAGCTCAGTGTTCTTGGTGTTAGTCCTACGTTTATAGGTCTTTTGTTGTTGTTCTGTGGGTGTGTGATGGGTACCAGCTGGGATTGCTGAACCTTCACCCATTTGGGTTTGGGCTAGTGCCAACATTGTTGGAAACAAAGGTGTCACTCTCCCTGAAAAATCTTTTCCAACCCTACTCATATTAGCAAAAACCTTTTTGGTAAGGCAGGGAGTGGGATAAACATTTTTGTGACTTTTCTTTTTTTTTAAATTGGTTGTCCAAAAAGAGTTGCAAAAACCTTGGATATAGAAAATATTTAGCCAAAGAACCATCCAAGTTCTTAACCATATTATCAAAAATTAATTTTGAGAAATTAAATCTTTGAGTATTTTCAGCCAAACAAATTATAGCAGAAGCTAAATTACTGCTAAATTCATTCCATGCAGTGGTCTTTGGACTTAGACACACTAAGACAGTATGAATTAAGAATTTCCACTGAGGAGAAAAATTACCTTTTTGGAACTTTAAAGCATCTGTATATCTCTCATAGCCCATCAGTGCAAGTTTTTCAAAGATTGTAGTATTTGGAAGATTCTCAACTCCGTTAGCATCATCTAGGAGAAGATCTCTTCGAATAGACGCCTCTGTAATGATAATCATCTGCCCATCTACAAGGGCATGGATTTGTGCTTCCCCATTAATAGTTTTGACCTTAGCAGACGACCAAAACTGGATAATGTTGGAAGTATATATAGTAGGTTTTACTGTTAATGCAAACTTAATATAGCTTGCATTAAGGAAATCAATGATCTCAGTAAAATCTACAGACTTATTGGATTTTTCTAAAAAGGCAACATTATTATGAGGTTCGGTAAAAGTTAGGTTCGACATTATGATTTGATTTGGGGGTTTTGCAATTTGACAATTAAAATTCGATTAGGGAGTGGAAGAGAGAGAGTAATGTGTGCGTGAATGTGATTGTGTGCAGCAATTGGGGGTTTATACACTTTAAGTAAAAAGTGATACAAACTACCCTGCACTCCCAACCACTGCTAAAAGGATACCCAGCAGTACAACGTTTCGATAGCAGTACAATTGTTTACCTAGCAGTACAATAATAATAGCTGTATTCAAATATCATAAACTTGTACATAATAACTGCATTCATATATTAAACCAAGTCAAAATAAGTTTACATTTACATAGGCAAAATATACATAGGCAAAATATATAAAGAAAAGATACATTAAGACACATATTTACTAGCTTCAATACTTCTGTAAACATCAACTATTTTCTCTCTTTCTTCTTCTATTTTTTTGTTCCTCTCCTCAATTTTCTTCTGATGCTCCTCAATGACCTCTAAATCTTTCTTGTTCCTTTCTTCATACATCTTTATACGCTTGTTGTGAATTTCTAACAATGCGTTTTCAACACCATACGGGCCTTTACTACATTTCTCCCAAATATTTTGGGATATGCCCATTTTTTTATAATTTTCAGGCATTGGTGGAGGAGAATCATCCCTTGGGCGTTTGTTTTTGTTGGAAGAAGGAGTTGAAGAGGAGTCGGCCATTGAAATTTGAAATTTATTTTCTAATGAAAATATCAAAGGAGTTGTATATGGTACGGTTGATTAATTATGAACGGTTTTCCATGTCGAGTTGTACAAATAGGCTAGAGAGGTATACGAACGGTTCCCAATACTTTAGGCGGGAAGAGGGACCATCGAGAGGCGCCAAAAGTAAACAGATGGATAATATTGATCGGATTTGGTTTGTGTTTGGTTTGGATTTGACTAGTGTAGTTGATCTAGAAGTGTGTTTGGTGTTGGATTGACTAATTGACTTTTTCATTAGGGTAATTGATATTTTCTATATTATATTAATGATGTTTAATGTAATTTGTGTGCTAACTTTAATGACTAATTGACTTTTTCATTAGGGTAATTGATATTTTCTAGTACATGTTTAATGTAAATACATGCTTTAATATCTATCGCAGTCTGAATGTGTTTGAGAAGTATGGGTATATTTAGGCCACTTCCAACAATAACTCAGCCTTAACAAATTAAAATTAAAATTCAAATTCAAACGTAAGATAAAGTACAACATATTAACGCTGCGTTAACGCAGGTTAGCCCCAACAATTAAAATTCAAAGTCACGTTAATAAAACGTGTGCATTTGTACCCTATAAATACCAATGCTTCTGAAGCACAAGTCACACAGAAACACATTCCAAACTTCTCAAATACTCAAGATCCAAGCATCTCAAATTCAAGATGTCTTCCAGAAAAGATTTCGGGCAACAATTTCCAAGCCCACCTCGCCAAAAGGATTTTGGCCAACAATTTCCAAGCCCACCTCGCCAAAAGGATTTTGGCCAACAGTTTCCAAGCCCACCTAGCGAAAATGAAAAATTCCATACTCCACCCGAGCATATCTTTCCGGTTTTCCAACCGGAAAATTTTCCGGTGAATAATCAACCTGAAAATGAACCAGTTCATAACCAAGACCCAAATCCGTTTGGGTTAACTGAGGAACAACTTAGGCAAGAGGAAGCAGATATGCAAGTCCTCCTGGAAATGGAAGCACTTGAAAGAGAAGAGGAAGCTGATCGTTTGGAGCGGCAAGCCAGGGAGGATGAAGAACGTAGGCAAAGGTGGGAGTCTGGTTTTTTCACACCTTCCGAATCCTCTGAAGATGGTTACCCAGATTCAGATGATAGTTTTTATTAATCGTCCGTTGTTTATGTTAATCGTATGTTGTTTATGTTAATCAATCATTGTTTATGTTAACGTAGTTTTTATTTGACATTTAATGTATTTCTATTTCATGTTTAATGTATTTCTATTTCATGTTTAATGTATTTGTATTTGATACTTTATTTTCAATTTATAAATTGAATTGAATTTGAATTGAATTGATAAATTTTAAATATATCCCGCCTTTTTGTTTAATTTGAATTTGAAATTTTAAAATTTAAATATCCCGCTCGTTATTAATATGTTGTACTGTTACTTTACGTTTGAATTTGAATAATACTCGTACGGTTACTTTTACTTTCAATCTGATTTTTAAAATAGCCTCCAACGGCTAGTTTAACGGCTTTCCACTATCAAAGTCACTTTCACAACACTTCGTTTTCTCACACAACTTCTTATAAAACTCTCTCGCAAGTATCACTAATTTTAACACAAACACTACTGTGGCTAACAAATTAACTAGCAGAGGTGCAAAAGGCTATCCTCACCCGATTACACAATGAACAAGAAAAAGAACTCAAATTGATTAACAATTTGCTAGGTGAGATAACTCGTATTATGCTACAGATGCATAATCGTGCTGATCCAGAGGTCGAAAGGTTGCGTGAGTTGCCTCAAGACCATCCAGCTATCAGGGTTGGTCTAGAAATTAAACTCTTTTAAGAAATGATGAAACAGGGTCGAAAGGTTGCGTGAGTTATTGTTGGGTGTGTTGCTCATGTACAAACATATAATCTCGGCTCATTCGTTAAACATCTCGTATACAACCATATCATCTCGGCTCATTCAATTCGTTAAACATCTCGTGTATAACCATATCATCTCGGCTCATTCGTTAAACATCTCGTATACAACCATATCATCTCGGCTCATTCGTTAAACATCTCGTGTACAACCATATATATCATCTCGGCTCATTCGTTAAACATCTCGTGTATAATCATATCATCTCGGCTCATTCGTTAAACATCTCGTATACAACCATATTATCTCGGCTCATTCGTTAAACATCTCGTATATATACAACCATATCATCTCGGCTCATTCGTTAAACATCTTGTGTATAACTAAAGCTCAGTTAATTAAGGGTGAGTGTGTTAAAGCTGACGTGGCATTGTGTTAAAGTTTAAAGCTGAGTTATTGTTGGGAGTGGTTAGAGTATTTTCTTTTGTTTTTTCGGTGGATTTTAGCGTGACTTAATCTTAATACCGCCAATTTTGTCCATATAATATTCAACTACGTACGGATAACTAATACCCGCGGGGAAACCCGAAAAACCGATGGATAATATTAATCGGGTATCCGGTGGGATATGGGGCGGGTACGGGTATATTATAAACGGGTTCGGTTATGGGTATACTAAAACCCGCCCCGAACCCGAACCGTTGCCATCCCTATTTACCGGCTATAGCCGGATTTCACCGCCACCTCATCACCATTAGTTTTTTTTTTTTTTTTTTTTTTTTTTTTTAAACAAATCTTGCCACGTCAGCTATAGTTAAACCAAACCACAAATTCAATATTCAACCAGCAATTAATCCCTTTACCCGGTCATTTGTAAACACACAAAAATCAATAAACCCTAATCAACACACACATTCTTATGGCAAACACAAGCACGCAAACAATGAAACCAAATAACAAAAAGGTAATTAGTAATTTGTGTTTTGTAAATGTAATTGGTAAGGGTACAATATGTAGTAATTACGTTTGTACTGTTGATGTGATGGTTGCACAGTATGATACATTATTTGCGATTATTAAGATAGTAAATAAAAAACAAAAATCAAGTTTATGCTTTAATTAACAGGTTCAAAGGGAAAATTTTCAAATAATTCAATTGTTCATTTCAAATTACAACTTGGAGGCAAATTTTTGGATCGAAATTTTTTGAATCACAAACGATTCATATTCTTGGTGTATAGCCTCTTTTCTCTCCTAAAAAAAAGACTGCAAATAAAAAACAAAAATCAAATCTTCTCTCACCATTACTCTCCAAGCTAAGCCATAATCATTTTCTTTTACCCTTTGTTGCTCAAGAGTCATGGAAACTGAACCCATTGTTGATAACCATACTTTGCTTCCTCTTGATCATATTGTACATGATGATAACGCCTTAGAATATGAATCCGAAAAGTCTTCTGATGAAGAAGATATAGATGAGCCTTTAACCAACCAAACACCTGAGATAGTAGCTAAGAGGGGCTCAACCAGGCTAGTAAAGTTTCGCGCGAAGCATGACAAACCTGGTGCAACAAAGCTCAAGGTAACCTTCGATGCACTCGGTAGGGTAACAGGGGAAAACAGAGCAGTGTTTGTGAGTTTTTTAGGAGATGTGGCTCGTGAGCAGATAGGTGTGAAGATTCTACACTGGAAGAAGGTGAATAAAGAAGCAAGAGATAAACTATGGGATGAAATCTTGGTACATATATACTATTTTGTAACCCAATACTACATAAGTTTATGTATGCAGTTACATTATGTGCAACTAATTAACAACATTGTGTTAATCTTTTCAGAAATTTTTTGTTGTTGACGTCCAATACAGAAAATTGATAATGATTAGTCTTGGTATGTGCTAAAAACATACCATTTCTAGACCAAAACCGGACCAAAATAACCAAAAAAACCGGACCAAAATAACCAAAAACCCGACCAAAACGCCAAAAGATATTGTGTTTTTGTGTTTTTGCATGTGCAGGGATGGATATCGTGAAAATTGACAAAAGACACAAGAAAATCAAGAAAACGAGCACGAGATACGAAAAGGCTCAGAACCGGACCCGAGAAAGACATGCTTGGTCAATTAGTCAAGAATCACCCTTAGATCATTTATGATAAAAATGGCAGTAAGGTCCTTTAAAATTCACAATTTACAAGAATTGTCCCTAGAACTTTTTACTTAAATTCATTAAACCTTAATTACTAAAAACCCGGATCCAATCTCTAATTCAACCCAACTCACCAATACACCTAACCCAATCCACTAATCCTATCCGGCCCATCACCTAATCCTATACCCGAGCCCAACCCTTAAATCAGATAAAACATTCACTCGGTCAAAGTTTTTATTCACCTTATCTAAATGCTCGGTCAAAGATACAAAAAAAAAAAAGAGTTAAATAAGAGAGAAGAAAAATAACTCACCCATTTCTTATCTCTCTCTCTCCGAAAAAACAAATCCGATCCCAAAAAAAAAACTTTACCCTTTTCCTTCCAAAGAACCCTAATTATCAAACCCAAAAAATTACCGCAATTAAGGGTAATTAGGTCCTTTCGTACCCTTGTCAGACCTTGTCAGAGCAAACTAGCACACACGGGGACACGTGGGAGCAAATTATTGGATCGAACACGTATTATTTTGTGATCGTGCGGTTAGCAAAGGAAGAAAGAAGAGAAAGATGATCTAAGGGTGGATTTGAAGCTAAGAGGGACGCGGATCGCCAGCGTGGCAAAGACCAGAAGGTTCGGATCGAGCTTATAAATAGAGGAGAGGTTACCCCATTTTCATATGTAATTTTTTTTTAGCATCGTTATGCTGTCGAAATAGTTTTAGAATCTTAGTTATAATTTCAATTGTAATTTTCTGTTATAGTTACTTCGGTCCGAGTATTGTAATTTTAAAGTTTTAATGAAAGTTTGAGTTTGAAGTTTATTTTGTATCCGAATTCTATTTAGTTAATATTGATTTGAGTTTCGTTTTAATGGAAGTTTTTATTTGAAGTTCATTTTAATGAAGTTAATATTGATTTGAGGTTAATGTTAGTTCGTTTCTGGTTTTAATGAGGATTATTTCGTGTCCGAATTCTCATTGAGTGGTTTGATTTCAATGTTTAGTTAGTTGTTTGTTATTCGAGTTCTCATCTAGCATACTGATTCCAGTTTTCAGTTTATTGCTTTGTTTTTTTTAATATTTGATTATTACAAAAAGAAAAAAAAAAAAAAGAGAGAAAAAAAAAATGTTGTTGTTTAACTTTTGATCTCAGCTCATAATTGAGCTTGTTACTCTATTATACACCTTCATTAAGCTGTCTAGCTTACATGAAGTTGTTTAACTACAAAAAAGCTCAAAAATATCACCGGTCAACGAAAGTCAACTGTACCAAGGAGATCATGAGTTCTGGGTAATTTTGATAGTTCAAAGAGGAAAAGGAAGTCTTTGCCTATCTTAAAGATAGGCTTCTGGGAAATCTCCTCTGTTCTTGCTGAGGGGAATTGATTTGTGAGCTTCTCTTTTTATTTTTACTCCATTTTAATATTTCTAGTATAGAATAGTTTAGATCTTTGATACTTGCTTGCTAGTTGCTATATTTGATCTTAATCTGTCTTGATATTGCTGTTTGAAGTAGTTTAGATAAGGTGTTAGCTTATTTGAATTTGTTTTCTCATATTTCCTTTAAAACTGTCTTGCTATATTTCTATATTTGCTATATTTGTTTTCTCATAGTTTAGATAAGGTGTTAGCTTGTTTGAATTTGCTATATTTGATATTGCTGTCTGTGTAGTAATCTGAGTAGTGATATTGTGTAGTGAATTTGTGTATTTGTTTTGAATTTTGTCATTCCCAGGAATCGAACCTGGGGCTGTTGATTTTGAGTAAAACATTTTCAATTTTCAGTTATTGCAATTCAGTCCTTGAGTTTCATTTTAAACAAGTTAGGTCCTTGTCTTTACTTTAAAATCGTTTTTAGTTTTATTAGAAGTTTTAAAAATTACAGTTTAGACCTTGTCTTTGCTTTAAAAAGTTTTAGTTTAAATAGAGTTTCCAAAATTACATTTTCAGTCCTCGTCTTTTATAAAACCTTTATTTTCTTAAATTTCTTTTATAAAACTAGTTTTTAATAAAATTCATTTTCGTCCCTTAGACTTTATTTTTATTTTTATTTCTATTTTAAGTATAATTTTGCTATTAGTTTTATAAATCTCGGGATTAGCCCGGGATTTGCATTTATTTGAATTTTCTTTTTATGCATTTATTTTAATTGCGTAGATTGTTTTTAATATTTCTTATTATAGTGTAATCAAATTCAAAAAAATAATAATCTTTCACATCACTTATTCACTTCACATTTTCACGACACCGATTCGACAAATTCGCCGTCAAACCTTCGTTGGGAGAACGACCCGGGGAAATATTTTCACGAATATTTCTTTGGAAAAATAAAAATAAAAAAGTATAAAAACAAACATCAATAAAATGGCGCCGCTGCCGGGGAAGGCTTGAAACGAGTGCGTCGATTTCGTCCGTTGTTTTTGTGATTTGAAGATCCTTCCTTGGAAGTTATTGTTTTTTATAAAAATAAAAATACAAAAATATAATAATTAAAAAACACTTTTCCTAAAGTGTTTTCACCATTAATAATAAATCCTCCGTCTTCCGTTGAAGGAGGGCGGTTGTAAACCATTCCAAATAACAACAAAACAAATCGTGAAATTAATCGTTATCGGATTACTTTATTACTACAACCTAATTACGGGGTTTAAGGAAGCTTGACATTAAATTGTCGAGCTGAAGAAGGCGGGTTTTTAAGCATCTTCGGAGCTACCTTTGCCTTCCCGCCACGCTGCGCGTAGTTTTAAAGGAAACGGTTACGGTTAACGTAACGGTTACCAAAAAGAAAATAAAGTATTTTGTTTTTCAATATATTAAAAAAAAGCCAAAAATAATTCCCAACCAAAAATACAAAAAGATTTTTTATTTTCATTTTTGTTTGTTTTTGGTGTATGCACACCCGATCTTCTACTTCTCACCCTCTTCTTTCACCGCTATCGAATCCCGAGAGGATTATTCGTCACAATCACCGTGTTCATTTCTCAACCGTTGAGGAAATGGCCGATGAACCACACAATCAACCCCCGCCGGTGGGAGGTGATAATCACATGCCAGCTCCCGATCTCCGAACGATGGAGGAGCTGTGCCAACCCACAATGCACGGACGTGGTGGCCCGATTGCCCCCGTCAATATTCAAGCCGCCGATTTTGGACTTAAGCACCACATGATTCAACAAGTCCAAAATTCGTGCCAATTCCATGGCTTGCCGGGTGATGATGCGAACAAGCATCTTGACAAATTCATAACCGTCACCCAAAGTATGAAACAACATGGGGTCTCCGATGACGCCCTTCGGCTATATCTCTTTCCTTATTCATTGACGCATCATGCCACCGCATGGTTTGATCGTCTTCCCAAGAACTCCATTCGTAGTTTCGACGAAATGGTTACGAAGTTCTTGGCGAAATATTTCCCACCGTCGATGGTGACGAAATTAAGGAATGAGATTAGCAATTTCCGTCAGCTTCCCGATGAATCATTATTTGAGGCATGGGAACGCTACAAATTATCGATTGATCGGTGTCCGAACCACAATATGTTATTGGTCACTATTATAGATACCTTCTATAACGGTTTGACATTACGACACCGTGATACGATTAATGCTGCTGCCGGTGGTACGTTTATGAAACGTCGACCCGAAGAGTGCTATGATCTTATTGAAAACATGACCGCCCACCATAATTTTTGGGATTCCTCTGCCGAGAGGAATGAGTCAACAAGATCTAGCACTGATTCTTCTACTTCCGAGATAGCCGCTCTTTCTAAACAAATGAATGATTTGTCTACAGCTATCTTAAGAATTCATCAAAATCAGATTTCAACTCAAAACAACAACAATCAAGTGAATGTTGTTAACCATAGTTGTGAAACTTGTGGTGGTCCTCACCAATATTTCGAGTGCCCAGCCTCCGGTGGCTACACTCAAGAGAATGTGTATGCTGCTTCTGGAAATTTCAATCAAGGTGGTAACGGTTACCAACCTCAAGGAGACCGTAATCTCCTCAGCTACCGTTCTAACAATTTTCTTGGACCACCACCAGGATTCAACAATCAAAGTCAAAATCAAAATCAAAACCGTAATCAAGTGAACAATAATCAAAATCGAGCAAATAATGGTTTTCAAAACAATGGTTTTAATCAAAATCAAAACCGGGGTTTTCAAGGAAATCAAAATCAAGGGAATTTTTATGGGAATTTCAATGCTAATCAAGGAAATATGAATCAAAATCAAGGAAATTTTCATAATCAAGGTTTCAATAACAACAACCGAGGGCAAAATTTTAATCAAAATCAAAATGTTGTTCCAAATCCGCCGCCCTCGGATGAGATTCTTCGACAATTAATGCTTCAAAATCAAAATTTGATGAGAACTCAAGAGTTGTTAACTAAGGAAATGAGTGAGATTAAGAAACGTTTAAATGATCAACCCTCGGGTTCGGGTACTACTTCTCTTCCCAGCAACACGATCGCAAACCCGAGGGGAGACGTTAAAGCGATCACAACACGTAGTGGTGTTTGTTATGATGGACCTACGGCTCCGACTACCTCTTCTTCTCTTCCTCCCAAGGTAGTCGCCCGTGAAACCGAGGTGACAACGGATACGGCACTTCCTACTAATAACGGAAGGACCGAAGACATCCAACCTCCGGTTGTCCAATCGTCAAAAGGAAAAGGGAAAGTTGATTTTGAACAAGAGGTTCCCGTTAAGATAAAACTTCCGTATCCGTCACGACTTGATGAACAAAAGCACCATGATAAGAATACGCATCAGATGGAGAGATTCTATCAAATCTTTCAAGATATGAGTTTCGAAATTAGCTTTGCGGATGCTGCTCTCTTAATGCCGAAGTTTGCATCGATGGTGAAAAATTTGCTGAGTAACAAAGATAAATTGTTTGAGATGGCAAAAACAACCCCGTTGAATGAACAATGTTCCGCGGTTCTCCTTAAAAAGCTTCCAGAAAAGCTAGGAGATCCCGGAAAGTTCCTTATTCCGTGCAATTTTCCGGGGATGGTTCAATGTTTCGCCTTGGCCGATCTTGGCGCTAGCATTAACCTAATGCCTAAGTCCGTCTGGGAAAAATTATCTCTCCCCGCTCTTACTCCGACTCGAATGACTCTCGAGCTCGCAGATCGATCAATCACTCGTCCAATTGGAATCGCCGAAGATGTCTACGTTAATGTGGGAAAATTCCATTTTCCGGCAGACTTTGTGATTGTCGAATTTGATGCCGATCCTCGAGTTCCTCTCATTCTCGGGAGAGGATTCTTAAGAACCGGGCGAGCGTTGATTGATGTTTATGATGAAGAGATTACCTTGCGAGTTGGTAATGAAGCCGTGACTTTCGATTTGGATCAAAACGCGAGATACTCCTCCAACAATAATTGCATGTCCGTGAACCGTATTGATATTATTGACGTCACTACGGAGGAGTATGCTCAAGAGATTCTTGGTTTTTCTAGTGGCAAGCCCACTTTTGATTCTTCTTCTACCTCTATTGATGATTCTTCTCCGTCTACTATTTCTTCACCGATCATCTCCGACTCTTCCCCGTCCCTCACTCCGTTTGAGGGAGGTGATTTCTTTTTGGAAGAGGTCAATGAGTTTCTTGCTACCGACACATCTTCTTCACCGGAAGATGATGATTCTTATTATGATCCGGAGGGGGATATTCTTATGCTCGAACAACTTTTGAATGAAGACCCTACCCCTTTTTCCCCTCCGATGGACCTTAAAATGGCCGACGTTAAGGAAATTAAGCCGTCTATTGAAAATCCTCCGGAGCTTGAGCTCAAGGATTTACCTCCTCATCTTGAATATGCTTTCTTGGGAGATTCCGATACATTTCCCGTCATCATTTCAAAAGCTCTCAAAGATGAGGAGAAGACAAAACTCTTAGACGTGCTTAAAAAGCATAAAAGTGCTATTGCTTGGCAGATCTCCGACATAAAGGGTATTGACCCTAAATTCTGCACCCATAAGATCTTATTGGAAGATAATTTCAAACCCGCTGTTCAGCAACAGAGAAGGGTTAACCCAAAAATCCATGATGTCATCAAAAAGGAAGTTATTAAACTCCTTGACGCAGGGATGATTTATCCGATCTCGGATAGCTCATGGGTTAGTCCGGTCCACTGTGTGCCTAAAAAGGGTGGAATGACCGTCATTACAAACGAAGAAAATGAGTTAATTCCCACACGTCTCGTCACCGGATGGAGAGTGTGTATTGATTACCGCAAACTCAACGAGGCTACCCGTAAAGACCATTTCCCATTACCATTTATGGACCAAATGCTTGAGCGTTTGGCGGGAAATGAGTTCTATTGTTTTCTCGATGGCTTTTCCGGGTATTTTCAAATACCAATTGATCCCCAAGATCAGGAAAAGACCACCTTCACGTGTCCTTATGGAACATTTGCCTACCGACGCATGCCTTTCGGCTTGTGCAATGCTCCGGGCACGTTTCAAAGGTGCATGATAGCCATATTCCATGATATGATCGAGACGACGATGGAGGTCTTTATGGATGACTTCTCGGTTTATGGAAATTCTTTCTCCTCGTGCCTCTCCCATTTAGAGAAAATGCTTGAACGGTGTGAAAGCACCAATCTCGTTCTAAATTGGGAGAAGTGCCATTTCATGGTTAAAGAGGGCATAGTCCTCGGCCATAAGATTTCCAAATCTGGGATTGAGGTCGATCGAGCTAAAGTCGATGTTATCGCTAAGCTACCTCATCCCACGACCGTCAAAGGAATCCGTAGTTTCCTTGGTCATGCCGGTTTCTACAGACGATTTATTCAAGACTTCTCAAAAATCGCCCGGCCTCTGACCCATCTTCTTGAAAAAGATGCTCCGTTCATATTCTCTCCCGAATGCATCGAAGCATTCGAGGTTCTCAAAAAGAAGTTAACCGAAGCACCGATCTTGGTTGCCCCCGACTGGGACTTGCCCTTTGAGCTAATGTGTGATGCAAGCGATTATGCTATCGGTGCAGTCCTGGGGCAACGCAAGTCCAAATACTTCCAACCGATACACTATGCTAGCAAAACAATGACCACTGCTCAATCTCATTACACTACTACTGAGAAAGAGTTGTTGGCCGTTGTTTACGCTTTTGAGAAATTTAGACCATATCTTGTCTTATCAAAAAGCATAGTGTATACGGACCATTCTGCTCTAAAGTATCTCTTAGCAAAACAAGATGCTAAACCGAGATTACTTCGGTGGATTCTTCTGCTCCAGGAATTTGATATTATCATTCGTGATAAAAAAGGAGCAGAGAATCTAGCCGCTGATCATTTGTCCAGACTGGAAAATCCTCATCAAAGTGTTCTCGAGAATAAGGAAATCACCGAGACATTTCCTCTCGAGACACTTGGGAAAATATCTTCAAAAAATGATCCGAGTACCCCATGGTTTGCTGATTACGCAAATTACCATGCGGGGAATTTTGTGGTGAAAGGGATGTCGTCCCAGCAGAAAAAGAAGTTTTTCAAAGATGTTAAACATTATTTCTGGGACGATCCCTACTTATTCCGGATATGTGCCGATCAAGTGATAAGACGGTGTGTGCATGGCCAAGAAGCCGTTGATATCCTCAACGCTTGTCATAATGGACCCACAGGGGGACATCATGGTGCCAGCTACACCGCTAAAAAAATCTTTGATTCTGGATTCTATTGGCCGACAATCTACCGCGATGCCCACGACTTGGTAAAGTCTTGTGACTCTTGCCAACGTCAAGGAAAAATCTCGCAAAAAGACGAAATGCCTCAAAATGCAATTCAAGTCTGTGAGATTTTTGACGTGTGGGGCATCGATTTCATGGGGCCATTCCCGTCTTCACGAGGGAATAAGTATATCCTCGTGGCCGTCGACTACTTGTCAAAATGGGTTGAAGCTAAAGCGCTCCCCACTAATGACGCCCGAGTGGTTGTTAAGTTCTTGAAAAATCTCTTCTCCCGATTCGGAACTCCTCGTGCTATAATCAGTGATCGCGGTACTCACTTCTGCAATGATCAATTTGCAAAAGTTATGCTCAAGTATGGTGTCACTCACCGACTTTCTACCGCGTATCACCCGCAAACAAGCGGACAAGTTGAGGTTTCGAATCGTGGATTGAAACGTATCCTTGAAAGAACCGTTGGTGAAAATCGAGCCTCGTGGGCCGACAAATTGGATGATGCATTATGGGCTTTCCGAACCGCTTTCAAGACACCCATCGGGTGTACTCCTTATAAGCTGGTTTATGGAAAAGCCTGCCATCTGCCCATCGAGCTCGAACATAAGGCATATTGGGCCTTAAAACATGCCAATTTTGACCTTAAGACCGCGGGTGATCACCGTAAGCTCCAAATTAATGAATTAAATGAGCTCCGGGATCAAGCCTACGAGAATTCTTTGATTTACAAAGAGAAAACAAAAAGGATTCATGATTCAAAGATTAAAAACCGCATTTTCAATGTTGGTGATCGAGTCCTCCTTTTCAATTCTCGGCTAAAGATTTTCTCGGGCAAACTCAAAACCCGCTGGTCTGGGCCATTTACCATCACTCAAGTTTTTCCATATGGAACCGTCGAGTTAGCTCAAAATGACGGTCCAAACTTTAAGGTGAATGGTCATAGGTTAAAGCACTATTTTGGAGGGGACGTACCATCCATGGTTGTCCCGGATCTCCAAACTTTCCCCATGGACAAATAAATGCGGGGTCGAGTCAAGCTCATGTGACTCGGTTAACAAAAACAAGCGCTTCGTGGGAGGCACCCCATGCTTATCCATCTATCTTCTTTCTATTTTCTTAATAAAGAGGAGGAGATCCTCTTCCATATCTTGTGCCTCGTTGTTTTTCTGTGATGTGTCCAGGAATGCTGATGATGAAGACTCTCGTGCTCGTAGTTTCCTTCACGCTACTCGAGTTTCATCATCCGCTGCTTATCCAATATCCAAAATCTTATCGTTTTACATTTATCTTTTGGCATAATTAATAAACGGCCTTAGATTTTTGTAGGGAGAACCCGTACCTTTAAGACATTGAGGACAATGTCTCGTTCTAGTCTGGGGGGGGTAATCTTGCGATTTGATTTTTACCTTGCATTTTTGCTATTGTCTCGTGCAATCCCGTTTTTCCTCAAAAATTGAAAAAAATCCAAAAAAAAAAAAAAAAAAAAAAAAAAAAAAAAAAAATGAGAAAATTTAAAAAATTTTGTGCAAAAATATAATAAGTTTTGACATTTTTGTTGATTTTCCGCTGGGTAGAGTAGGAATAAAATTTTGACTTGACCGGGCGTGTTGAGCCCTAGCTTGTTCCCTTAACCAATGATAATCATATAAGCTTGTGCTAGTCTTGTACACAAGGAGCTGCTCTTTTGCGTGTTCCCGTACTTGACTTTATACATGCATGGCTTTAAAGCTTTCGCTAGTCTTTTACATAAGAAGCTAGAAAACGCGAATTCTTTTCAAGAATTTGCAAGTTTCTGTAACTGACTTTATATATGCGTGGCTGATTATCGGCTAAGTATTCGCGAATTTCATTATTTGAGATTTTTAAATGTGCGAAGAGCAAGAAATGATAGAATTTATTTAGAAGTTAGATGCCAAACGTGGAGTAGTTGGTTCTCTTTAGAGCTCGTCGTAGGTACTTGTGGCCTTTTGCTCCCGTAAAATTGTTTCACCCCATATATTGTATAAATAATTAAAGATATTTAGGTTTAGAACGAAATTTAGTTCTCCATCTTCTTAAAAGAATTTTTGCTCTAAAGATTGGGTACACATCAAGGTCCCGTATTGAGTGAATAAATTGTAAAGTGCTCTTAGATTTCGGATTGAGATCGGACCTTGGATCCTTACTTCTAAAGGCGGTAAGGTCTTGGATTTAAACCGTGAAGGTTCGTTTTCTAAGGGTTACTATTGATTGTTTGATAATTTGGAAACACCCGGTAATCCCGTGGTATTAAGTTATTGAGTGAAGAAAAATGTGAAGTAAAAAAAAAAAAAAAAAAAAAAAAAAAAAAAAAAAAAAAAAAAAAAAAAAAGTATGTTGAGGTGTATGGATTTTGTGCTTATTGTGTTAGACAAGTTGATGGCACGTGAGGTGCATGTGAATGACCCTAGATCGGGCACATGAGGT
Source organism: Artemisia tridentata subsp. tridentata (assembly GCA_021014915.2). Taxonomy (NCBI): domain Eukaryota; kingdom Viridiplantae; phylum Streptophyta; class Magnoliopsida; order Asterales; family Asteraceae; genus Artemisia; species Artemisia tridentata. Next base: position 410,900,396 of record CP139506.1, read on the forward strand.
GCACGTGATGTTTCTCCACAACTTATGTCTACATGTTTGTATGAGTTCTTCAGTCTTGGACGTATGTAATAACTTTGATGTGGACCTCATTTTTAAGGCAAATTTTCTTGAGAGAAGATGGATAACTACTTAGCGTTTTAAACTTGGTATCTTTATCGGTCTAATAATTATGAAAATGAGAAGCTTATGGAGATATTCATTCTTCTCACAAAAATAAAATAAGTAGAAACAAAAATAAGAAAATGGGAGCGAGAGGTTCTTACACAAGTAACTTCCATGAGTAGTGTTGGCATCTAATTTCTAAGTAGGTTGTGATCTCGTTTATAAGCTTAGTTTGGGAGCATGTGAAAAATCAAGGACGAAGAATTTTATCCTTATGGTCACTCCTCTATGAGTTGTGTTTCTACTCTATGACCCTAAAAATTATCGATAGATAATGATTGTCATCAAAAGCCGTCACTTGAATAATAAGAAAAATACAAAAATAGAATAAAAGGAAAATCGGGGAGTTTTCATAACATTGCATGAGGACATTGCAATACTTAGTCTGGGGGATTTTGGTATGTGCTAAAACACATACCATTTCTAGACCAAAACCGGACCAAAATAACCAAAAAACCGGACCAAAATAACCAAAAACCCGACCAAAACGCCAAAAGATATTGTGTTTTTGTGTTTTTGCATGTGCAGGGATGGATATCGTGAAAATTGACAAAAGACACAAGAAAATCAAGAAAACGAGCACGAGATACGAAAAGGCTCAGAACCGGACCCGAGAAAGACATGCTTGGTCAATTAGTCAAGAATCACCCTTAGATCATTTATGATAAAAATGGCAGTAAGGTCCTTTAAAATTCACAATTTACAAGAATTGTCCCTAGAACTTTTTACTTAAATTCATTAAACCTTAATTACTAAAAACCCGGATCCAATCTCTAATTCAACCCAACTCACCAATACACCTAACCCAATCCACTAATCCTATCCGGCCCATCACCTAATCCTATACCCGAGCCCAACCCTTAAATCAGATAAAACATTCACTCGGTCAAAGTTTTTATTCACCTTATCTAAATGCTCGGTCAAAGATACAAAAAAAAAAAAAGAGTTAAATAAGAGAGAAGAAAAATAACTCACCCATTTCTTATCTCTCTCTCTCCGAAAAAACAAATCCGATCCCAAAAAAAAAAACTTTACCCTTTTCCTTCCAAAGAACCCTAATTATCAAACCCAAAAAATTACCGCAATTAAGGGTAATTAGGTCCTTTCGTACCCTTGTCAGACCTTGTCAGAGCAAACTAGCACACACGGGGACACGTGGGAGCAAATTATTGGATCGAACACGTATTATTTTGTGATCGTGCGGTTAGCAAAGGAAGAAAGAAGAGAAAGATGATCTAAGGGTGGATTTGAAGCTAAGAGGGACGCGGATCGCCAGCGTGGCAAAGACCAGAAGGTTCGGATCGAGCTTATAAATAGAGGAGAGGTTACCCCATTTTCATATGTAATTTTTTTTTAGCATCGTTATGCTGTCGAAATAGTTTTAGAATCTTAGTTATAATTTCAATTGTAATTTTCTGTTATAGTTACTTCGGTCCGAGTATTGTAATTTTAAAGTTTTAATGAAAGTTTGAGTTTGAAGTTTATTTTGTATCCGAATTCTATTTAGTTAATATTGATTTGAGTTTCGTTTTAATGGAAGTTTTTATTTGAAGTTCATTTTAATGAAGTTAATATTGATTTGAGGTTAATGTTAGTTCGTTTCTGGTTTTAATGAGGATTATTTCGTGTCCGAATTCTCATTGAGTGGTTTGATTTCAATGTTTAGTTAGTTGTTTGTTATTCGAGTTCTCATCTAGCATACTGATTCCAGTTTTCAGTTTATTGCTTTGTTTTTTTTAATATTTGATTATCACAAAAAGAAAAAAAAAAAAAAAAAGAGAAAAAAAAAATGTTGTTGTTTAACTTTTGATCTCAGCTCATAATTGAGCTTGTTACTCTATTATACACCTTCATTAAGCTGTCTAGCTTATGTGAAGTTGTTTAACTACAAAAAAGCTCAAAAATATCACCGGTCAACGAAAGTCAACTGTACCAAGGAGATCATGAGTTCTGGGTAATTTTGATAGTTCAAAGAGGAAAAGGAAGTCTTTGCCTATCTTAAAGATAGGCTTCTGGGAAATCTCCTCTGTTCTTGCTGAGGGGAATTGATTTGTGAGCTTCTCTTTTTATTTTTACTCCATTTTAATATTTCTAGTATAGAATAGTTTAGATCTTTGATACTTGCTTGCTAGTTGCTATATTTGATCTTAATCTGTCTTGATATTGCTGTTTGAAGTAGTTTAGATAAGGTGTTAGCTTATTTGAATTTTTTTTCTCATATTTCCTTTAAAACTGTCTTGCTATATTTCTATATTTGCTATATTTGTTTTCTCATAGTTTAGATAAGGTGTTAGCTTGTTTGAATTTGCTATATTTGATATTGCTGTCTGTGTAGTAATCTGAGTAGTGATATTGTGTAGTGAATTTGTGTATTTGTTTTGAATTTTGTCATTCCCAGGAATCGAACCTGGGGCTGTTGATTTTGAGTAAAACATTTTCAATTTTCAGTTATTGCAATTCAGTCCTTGAGTTTCATTTTAAACAAGTTAGGTCCTTGTCTTTACTTTAAAATCGTTTTTAGTTTTATTAGAAGTTTTAAAAATTACAGTTTAGACCTTGTCTTTGCTTTAAAAAGTTTTAGTTTAAATAGAGTTTCCAAAATTACATTTTCAGTCCTCGTCTTTTATAAAACCTTTATTTTCTTAAATTTCTTTTATAAAACTAGTTTTTAATAAAATTCATTTTCGTCCCTTAGACTTTATTTTTATTTTTATTTCTATTTTAAGTATAATTTTGCTATTAGTTTTATAAATCTCGGGATTAGCCCGGGATTTGCATTTATTTGAATTTTCTTTTTATGCATTTATTTTAATTGCGTAGATTGTTTTTAATATTTCTTATTATAGTGTAATCAAATTCAAAAAAATAATAATCTTTCACATCACTTATTCACTTCACATTTTCACGACACCGATTCGACAAATTCGCCGTCAAACCTTCGTTGGGAGAACGACCCGGGGAAATATTTTCACGAATATTTCTTTGGAAAAATAAAAATAAAAAAGTATAAAAACAAACATCATAATGATTAGTCTTGGTAAAATGCTAAGGAATTACAGAAGGAAGCTCAAAGTCAACTACATTTTGCCCAACCTAAATACACCTTCCAAACTGAATGAAGTCCCGGACTTGTATAATACAATAATGAAATCAGAAGACTGGGTCGAGTATGTTAAATACACGACCACCGAAGCATACAAGGTTTTAATTAGTCATCTTTAATTAAGTGTATATGTCATTTTGTTATTTTCAGTTTGCAGCATTACCGCATCTAAACGCCTTATGATTTTGTGTTTTTAGGAGAAATCTGAGAAAGGTAAAATGGCGCGTTCCCAAAATATTTATCAGCATAAAATGGGACGAGGTGGATATGCTTATGTCAAAGAGAAAATGGTAAGATTACACAATGTTTGTTTTACCAATTAAGAGACGATCAGTATGAGAAATGAATCCGTTTACATTGCCCAATTTGCACATTTGCATTAATACCCTCATATTTTCGATTATCTTGGTTTAACTGTACATGTGTAAGCATCCACATATTTTCGTTTATCTTGGTTTAACTTTACATGGGTATGCATTTGATGTTTATTAGATCGAAAATAAAGAGATTGAAGCGGATGAAGAACCCCCCGTGATGTAATGTGGGTGAAAGGAAGGGTAAACAAAGACGGCGAATACCCAAATGATGATATTAAATCAAAGGGAGATGAACTTGTAAGTTTGACTGCTAATTCTATTATTATGCTTATATAGCAGCAACATTTAACTGTGTACTAGCAGTAGTAGCTTGTGTACTAGCAGTAGTAACAGCATCAAGAAGACTTTTAATCCCAACATTTCCTATATTTTTTGTGCAGAAAGAAGCTGATGACAAGATCAAGGAAGGAACATCGGGTTTTGATGATGGCACTGATGCCATGACATTTGTATTTGGTAAGGAAAAGGGCGGTTATGCCAGGGGAGTGGGAGGTGCAGTAACATACAAAGAGTATTTTGGCCTTCCTCGAAGAAAACAAGAAGCCAATGAAAAAATTGCCTTACTTCAAACTCAACTGGATAATGAGAGACGCGAGCGTGAAGAAAAAGATAAATTGATCAAAAAATTGTCCGCCGAGATGACCGAAAAAGATGTGCAGGTCAATAAATTATCCGGTGAGGTGGAAAACACAAATGTAATGCTTTCTCAAATTCTGCAACAGTTGAATGATAAAGGGATGAATATAACTCTGCCAACTCAACCATCGCCAATAGCCTCAGTTGTAAGCCATTTTTTATATTGTTAACAATTTCATTTTCTAATGCTAACACCACTGATGCTAATGATACTAGGCATTGAACATAAACTGATGAGTGACTGTATTTCTTAATTTATATTGCAGGTGACTCCAATGGCCATTGACAATATTGCAGGTGACTCCAATGGCACTCAGACAAGTGGTGTTGTAAGTCCTAAAGATGCGGGAATTGAGGAGAAATCCAATGGCCTTGAAACTTCTAAAAAGGTAACGGAAACAATGGTAAGTATAGTAATAAAAGATCGCCCTTTGATTTTTGAATTTTACATACATGATCGACTAATGTACCGTGTTTTATATATACGTATAGGAACCTGCTGCTAAAACTGTCAGGCCTAAGCATAACCTTAAGTCACGACGAAACGGGTCTCCAGATTCCCAATCGCTACAAAATGTGTCGTCTCCAACACAACCACTGCCAACAGTATGTATTTCAACATGTTTCTTGTTACTCTTTTGTTTAAATAATGTAACGTGTTTTATATATACATATAGGAACTTGCTAAAACTGTCGGACCCAATAAGCCAAAGCAAAAGAAGCGACGAAACGGGTCTCCAGATTCCCAATCGCAACAAGATGTGTCTCTAACACAAGCACTGCCAACAGTATGTATTTCAACATGTTTCTTGTTATTCTTTTGTTTAAATAATTTCTGATATATACATGCAATTTTTTTTTTTTTTTTTGTAGACACTTAAGTGCAAATTCTGGCACACAAAGAAATCAAATATCGTTGCTTTTGGTACCGTATACCAGTCTCATGGAAAGCAAATGCTGCATAACCTACCACTCCCAAATGATTGCTACAGAGTGTCAATTGATTCATCGTTAGTTGATGCAGCATGCATACCGGACGTAGCAAATAATGGGTTCAAAACAGTTAAGGAAGTCGAAGGTAGTTTCGTTGCATGGCCAAAGGATCAAGTTATTTTTGAAGAGGTGGTACGTACATGTGTTTTTTCAACCTACATATATAATTATTCATATGTAATTCAATGTTTGATAGAAGCGTCTTTTGTTTACTACAGGTTACACCAACAAACCATGTGACTAAATGTGTACCACAGGCACCAACGAAGAAACAATATATATCTGCTAACGACTTAAGGCAAACTGCTAAGGGGGTGAAGGTTCAAAAGTCTTTAGATATTTGATTAATTAAGTACGACATTACAATTGTATATTTTGTCCAGTTATATACATTAGAGTTTAATTCAATTTGAAATTTCTTGTGTTTTTTAATATTGTTTTATATATAATAATATATACACATTCCAGCAGCACTAGCATAGTACTAGCAGCAGTAACTCTGCTTCAGCAGGACTACCTTGGACTACCTTAGTACTGCTAGCAGTAGCAACTCTGCTCCAACATTATTGGTCACTCTTTGTTTAATTCGATGTGTGACTAAATAGTACCAAAGGCCACACAAAATAAAAATTCATGTGACCATTGGAAGAACAATGGTCACGCAAAATACACATTTCTTCACTTTAAACAGCATATGGTCACACTTATTAACAACTTTGGCCACTTTATGCTTAATTGTATGTGACTAAATACCCAAAACAAGCATGCTTTGTGTGACTAAATATTATAAAAGGCCACACAAACATAAAATTCAAGTGGCCATTGGATGATCAATAGTCACACAAAATACAAATTTCTTCACTTTAAACAACATATGGTCACACTTATCAACACTTTTGGCCACTTAATGCTTAATTGTATGTGACTAAATAACCAAAACAAACATGCTTTGTGTGACTAAATATTACAAAAGGCCACACAAACATAAAATTCATGTGGCCATTGGATGATCAATAGTCACACAAAATACACATTTCTTCACTTAAAACAACATATGGTCACACTTATTAACACTTTTGGCCACTTTATGCTTAATTGTATGTGACTAAATACCCAAAACAAACATGCTTTGTGTGACTAAATATTACAAAAGGCCACACAAACTAAGAATTCATGTGACCATTGGATGATCAATAGTCACACAAAATACACATTTCTTCACTTAAAACAGCATATGGTCACACTTATTAACACTTTTGGCCACTTTATGCTTAATTGTATGTGACTAAATACCCAAAACAAACATGCTTTGTGTGACTAAATATTACAAAAGGCCACACAAACTAAGAATTCATGTGACCATTGGATGATCAATAGTCACACAAAATACACATTTCTTCACTTAAAACAGCATATGGTCACACTTATTAACACTTTTGGCCACTTTATGCTTAATTGTATGTGACTAAATACCCAAAACAAACATGCTTTGTGTGACTAAATATTACAAAAGGCCACACAAACTAAGAATTCATGTGACCATTGGATGATCAATAGTCATACAAAATACACATTTCTTCACTTAAAACAGCATATGGTCACACTTATTAACACTTTTGGCCACTTTATGCTTAATTGTATGTGACTAAATACCCAAAGCAAACATGCTTTGTGTGACTAAATATTACAAAAGGCCACACAAACTAAGAATTCATGTGACCATTGGATGATCAATAGTACACATTTCTTCACTTTAAACAGCATATGGTCACACTTATTAACACTTTTGGCCACTGTTTTTTAAATTGTATGTGACTAACTCGAAAAAAACAACACACGATGTTTGACTAAATCATCACAAACGTCACATTTATTATATTTTCGTGTGGCCATAGGATGGGAAATAGTCACACATACTGATGAATCCAACAAAACTTGTGCCTAATTAGTCACACATATTCGGGTTTTGGTCACTCTTTTTCGATGAAAACGGCCACAAAATAAACAATGTGACCATATGATACCTACGGTGGCGCGACTTTTTGTCACACACACCCAAAAAAAACGTGTGTGACTATATGCATATAGTCACGCATTTCCAGTGTGACGATAGGCAGAATCTGTACCAGTGTAGATTATCTATTTGTTTTGCTAATTATTAACTCTGTTTTGGCTATGACTTAAGTGTTTTGCTCAAGACGGAGTACCACAAGAGCTTCCAACCGCATTAGTCCACCTTAAATACTTGTTTATAGACAATATATGCTTCGTGCACGACGTTGGCTTACATATTCTGGTTCTTCTAATCAGAAGCTCCCCAAACCTTGAGAAGCTTAAGGTGGAGGTAAATAATACAATTAAATCCATCTTGTATCTTGTTCATTTTTTTGTTTATTATGTTAAGAGTAAACTGCAAAAATCATCCCTGTGGTTTGTGTAATTTCGCAAGAATCATCCCTATCTCAAACGTTTAGCATTAAACATCCCCAAGTCCACAAACGTTTAGCAATAATCATCCCTGAGCACTAACGTCGTTAGTTTTACCAGTTAAGTGTTAAAATAATATTTTCCCGTTAGTCCCTCCGTTAATATTTTTTGCACCGTTAGTCCTCATTTTTTAAAATGAATTAAAAAGGGCAGCAAAAATAATATTCGTCCGTTTTTTTACGTTTTCGTCTGTTTTTTATACGTTTTCGTCCGTTTTTTTACGTTTTTGTCCCTTTTTTTACACGTTTTCGTCAGTATTTACACGTTTTCATCCGTTTTTACACGTTTTCGTCCGTATTTACACGTTTTCATCCGTTTTTAGACCTTTTCATCAGTATTTACACGTTTTCGTCCGTTTTTAGACCTTTTCATCAGTATTTACACGTTTTCGTCCGTATTTACACGTTTTCATCAGTATTTACACGTTTTCATCCGTTTTTACACGTTTTCATCAGTATTTACACGTTTTCGTCCGTTTTTACACGTTTTTCGTCCATTTTTACACGTTTTCGTCAGTATTTACACGTTTTCATCCGTTTTTACACGTTTTCATCCGTATTTACACGTTTTCGTCCGTTTTTACACATTTTCGTCCGTTTTTACACGTTTATTACCGTTTTTACACATTTTTGACAGTATTTACACGTTTTTGTCCGTTTTTACACGTTTTCATCCGTTTTTACACGTTTTCGTCAGTATTTACACGTTTTCATCCGTTTTTACACGTTTTCGTCAGTATTTACACGTTTTCGTCTGTTTTTACACGTTTTCATCAGTATTTACACGTTTATAACCGTTTTTACACATTTTTGACAGTATTTACACGTTTTTGTCCATTTTTACACGTTTTCGTCAGTAATTACACGTTTTCATCCCTGTGGTTTGTGTAATTTCCTTTATTTATCAGCTATTGCTTTGATTTACACGTTTTTATCAGTATTTACACGTTTATAACCGTTTTTACACATTTTTGACAGTATTTACACGTTTTTGACAGTATTTACACGTTTTTGTCCTTTTTTTACACGTTTCCGTCAGTAATAAACGTGTAAAAATGGACGAAAACGTGTAAAAACGGACGAAAACGTGTAAAAATGGACGAAAACGTGTAAATACGGATGAAAACGTGTAAAAACGGATGAAAACGTGTAAATACTGACGAAAACGTGTAAAAATGGACGAAAAACGTGTAAAAACGGACGAAAACGTGTAAATACTGATGAAAACGTGTAAAAACGGATGAAAACGTGTAAATACTGATGAAAACGTGTAAATACGGACGAAAACGTGTAAATACTGATGAAAAGGTCTAAAAACGGATGAAAACATGTAAATACTGACGAAAACATGTAAAAACGGACGAAAACGTTTAAAAACGGACAAAAACGTGTAAAAACGGATGAAAACGTTTAAAAACGGACGAAAACGTGTAAAAACGGTAATAAACGTGTAAAAACGGACGAAAACGTGTAAAACGGACGAAAATGTATAAAAACGGGCGAAAACGTGTAAATACGGACGAAAACGTGTAAAAACGGATGAAAACGTGTAAATACTGACGAAAACGTGTAAAAAAACGGACAAAAACGTAAAAAAAGGACGAAAACGTAAAAAAACGGACGAAAACGTATAAAAAACAGACGAAAACGTAAAAAAACGGACGAATATTATTTTTGCTGCCCTTTTTAATTCATTTTAAAAAATGAGGACTAACGGTGCAAAAAATATTAACGGAGGGACTAACGGGAAAATATTATTTTAACACTTAACTGGTAAAACTAACGACGTTAGTGCTCAGGGATGATTATTGCTAAACGTTTGTGGACTTGGGGATGTTTAATGCTAAACGTTTGAGATAGGGATGATTCTTGCGAAATTACACAAACCACAGGGATGATTTTTGCAGTTTACTCTTATGTTAAAGTTCACTAAGTTATGAAATTTTAACACTAAATGTAGATTGGAGGACACGGCTACAATTTTGAGGAATGCGAGGCAAACTTCTTTACACCAAAAAATTATTCACGTATTTGGCTGGAGCATCTGAAGGAGTTAGAGGTAGTACATTTCGGAAACAGGGATAATGAGTTGGATTTTGTGAAGCTTATCTTGGGTAAGTCACCTGTGTTAAAGAAGGTGACGATATTCTTTGACGAAGACGAAGAGGTTGATAAGGATGACGAGGTGGAGATTTTAGGAATTCTCTATCGCGCCCAACGTGCATCACAAGTGGTAAAAATCAATGTTATGCAGATAGAAACCAGTTAGTCGTAATACATGGCGCTTTTGAGATGATCTTTGCAACTTATCTTTGATAAAGATTACTTTTTATTGCTGGATTCTGTTATAGCTCACAGACTTGTTTCAAGTTTTCGGATTTTGTGACCTTTTGTTGCCTTTTCTTTTCATGCAAACCATAATTGGGGTGTTTTGATTTACAATAATCGGAATCAAATGTTGAAATTGAATTCAATGGGAATGTGGTGACACGATAGTAATGCTGTATTTGAATGTGATTTTTTCTTGCTTAAAATTGTAGTTTGAAATATATATCGACTCACCAGCTTCTATAGATTTGAAAAAGCTTGTAAAATTATTTTTTTCAGCAGCTTATGAATTTATCAAGTTAATAAATTTACAGCTTGTTTAAGTTGTAAGTTTATAAGCCTAAGAAAAATGAACTCATAACATATGACAAAACTACCAGGACGAGTTGCACTTAATAGTGACTTTTTGTTTATCAAAAATGTATGGCAACCGTGATGTTAAAGGTAATAAAGATAGTTATTAAATGTATCCTTAAGGGAACCTTTATGTTTAAGGTATTCACTATTCAGGCATCCATTAACGGCTTGTACTTTCAATTTGATTTTCCGGAAATCGAACCTCACTCTCCGGCGGTCACTGTCCACCGCTCGTCGGTGTACTTTTCATTTCTGATTTTGTTTAAATTTCATTTCATTTTAATTTATTTTGATTGACTTTGTTATAATAGTGCTTTTAAAACAAGTGTGCATTTAATTATATTGGATTAGTCACTCTGGTCTTTAGCATGCTACATTGTAGCTTGCCATTGTTATGTGCTTAAATGTTTTATTCAATGTTTTGAAACCCATTTCGACCGGTTGAACCGGTTCTGTCTACAAAAGGGGCAAAATCTACGGGAATATTTTTTTTTTAATTTTTTTAAAAAAGCTGGGTTGACCCGGTGGTAAAACCGGTAACCCAGTGACCCAGTGACTTGACCTGGTTGATTAGAGACCCGGTTTTCAAAACATTGGTTTTATTAGGATTTTGGGGGTGTTTTTGCCTTTCGGGTTAAGCTTATGTTTGGCAATATTAGCACTAGCGGTTTGTTTATACAAGCGTTTGACGACATAGTGGTTTGTAGCTGTAGTTATAAAGTCTTGAATGACGTCAAAGCTAAAATTCTTTTATTAACAAGGATGGATGAACGAATTGGTGTTGAATAAATTGGTCGAACGTCGGATATTTTGATCTAATTTAGGGTTTGAGAATAAAGATAGCTATATCTGACGGGGTGGTATTAAGCTTGCGGCTCATGACGGTTAACTAGGTCTCGGATTAAACCAGCTCATGATACCATGTTAAATAATTGAAACCCCGTGGGTGATGGAAAACGACATCTTTATTTGTTCTACTTCCTAATTTTTATGAAGAGAATGGATCTTTCTATTCGGGGAAAAAAAGTTTTATTGATAAACTACTTATAATGCAAATACATGATAACATAAAACCCTAATGGACACTAAACCTACAATCGAGCTTGGTCCAACTACTAACCTCTAATAATTTATTGGGCAAACTACTCTATCCTCTGTGGAACTCTATCTCCTTTGGAAGTTCAAAACCCTTAGGAAAAAGGCGTAAAGGAAGGCAAAGAAGACGCAAAATCCAACTAGAACAGCAGCAACTGGACCCATGAAATCCAATTCAAAACCAAAGTAGTCCTTGATATACAAGTTCATGGGCGGGTCAGTTGACATCCCAGGCACGGTGATAGGAGTATCTATGTCATGATACTGTGAAACAATGGCTCCGTACACGGTCCATGCCAAGGGGCAGATCCAGTAGTACCAAATCCACCATCCAGGAATTTTCTAAGAATACATACAACAATATGTTAGTTCGAGCATCTATGGATTAATTTTAAGACATATAATAAATAAGAAAAGATGACTTACGGGCTGTGGGATATAAAATCCTGAGAACATATTGAACAGTAGGTAGAATCCTGCTGCGAAAATGTTTGCTATTTGAGCATTTGGTGAGATGGAGACAGTCATCATTCCAAAGTATGTGAAGTACAAGAATGAAAAGAAGTTGATGAAGAAGAACCAGAAGAACTTGGCGGCTGTCCATTCAAATGCAATCATGGCGTACACAATGACACTGTAATATACACATTCAGCAAATACATATGGTATCTCTACAATCACCTGAATGAATAATAATAATAAAAAAATGTTAAAAAAACATTTGATAACAATCATTACTAACTTGTTAACATTTGTTGAGAGAGTGTGACCTGTGCCATGGCGTATGGTAATGAGGAGTACATCCCGGCTGCTCTTTCACGGTAGAACACGGTTCTTTCCGTGGCGACAACTGGCTGGACTGTCTGACAATTGTTAACACCAACAAAAAAAACAGCAGAGTACATGGCTCCAATAACCGTGCTCAGATCTTGGCTGCTCCCCCTGAAATAAAACAAGTATACATCGGTGGATTAACTTTAGGAAACCTCTACGGTTTTATAAAGTAATAGACAAATCATATACTCACTTGTCCTTTCCAACCTTCCAAAATACGCTCCCAATCATGAGCGCACAAAGCAAGGTGAAGGCTAAACGGACAAGGTTATAATCGGGATTTCTCCAGTAAGCCCACCAAAACTTCCACAGGCAAGTAGTGAATTGACCCCATGCAGACCGAGCGTATTGTGTGTCAAAGTGAAGGTCAACAGCTCCTGCAAGAGGTACGCTTAACTCCTTCACCAAAGCCTTGTTTCTTCTGTTGTATGTTATTCATATGCACACATATTTAGCAGTTATTTAGTTTATTACAATCTGTTCTAAATATTTTATAATTTATGATACCATTGGCTTCTAATCAACATTTAAAGGACTTACTGATGCAAAGTGGAATTACTGAAAATTTCAGCAAAATCAACACCAAGCCGCATCTCTGCAGCACCAGAGGTGACTTCCAACATCCATGTTGCGGGATTGTATTTTTCGGCAATCTTTGGAACCCCATCAACAGCCTAATCACATGATTAAAATAACAGCTTTTAAAGTCAACTATTTCAGCTTCTAGTTTATTAAATAGGGTTAATTACATGCAAATGTAGGTTACGTGACATCTTTTGGAGTTCTGTGTAGCCATCTATTTTTTTTTTCTAGATCGATGTAACATACTTTTGAATTTCATCTTTTTGGTGTATCGTGTGACCAGTTGTGTGTATTATTTGACGGATATACCCCTCCCCAGGTTAAATAGGAGTGTGTAAATTGAAGGTAAAATGGTCAAACAGTACACACAACTGGTCACACGATACACCAAAAAGACCAAATTCAAAAGTATGCTACATACATAAGAAAAAAAGATAGACGGCTACACGAAACTACATAAAGTGGCAAGTAAGCTACATTTTCATGCAATTAGCCCTATTAAATATTATGTATGTCATTAATAAATACCTCAAAGTAGTTGATGACCAATTGAGAATGCCTGCCTAGTGGACCTGCATATATCACTTGTCCTCCTATTTTCATTAGTAGTAGCTCGTCAAATGCTTCAAAAATATCAATGCTAGGTTGATGAATGGTACAAACAACGGTTCTTCCTGTATCCACAGTGTTTCTCACAGTCCTCATAACAATGGCGGCTGCTCTTGCATCAAGCCCAGAAGTCGGTTCATCCATGAATATGATTGAAGGATTAGCAACAAGCTCAACTGCAATTGTCAACCTCTTCCTCTGTTCTGTCGACAATCCGGTAACACCGGGAAGTCCTACTATCGCGTCCTTGATATTTTCTAGTTCAACTAACTCCATCACTAGGTCCACAAATAACTGAAATATGATATCACAAATGGAATCAGTTATCACTACAAACATTTTGTTAATATGTTATTTTAATGATTGTAATCTTAATATCGTTACCATTTTCTGTTCCTTGCCGACTTTATTCGGGAGACGGAGGAAAGCGGAGTAGATCAAAGATTCATGAATAGTGATAGTAGGAGAATGAATATCAGTTTGCTCACAATATCCGGAGATTCTTGCAAATGTTTCTTGGACCTTTGGGAATCCTGATATTCTTATATCTCCTTTAATATAACCGCCTGTCTTTCTTCCTGCTAAAACGTCCATCAATGTCGTTTTACCAGCCCCACTGACTCCCATCAATGCCGTTAGGACTCCAGGCCTAAATGCAGCCGTTACATCTCTAAGTAACTGCAACCTATTTTCCGTCACTCCTTGTTCTTTCATTTCCTGTTTAATAAACCAATATTCATTAAGTTCCCGGCAAACATTTACTCTGAATAGGGCTGAGCATGGACGACCCAAAACCGAACCAGACCAACACACACACTTAACGAGCAGTGTACCCGGTCAGTATGAATATAATGGTAAGTAGAGTGTCGATCACTAAGAGTGGAACGTATTATCTAGTTATTCTAATCAGTATTTTAATATCCTAAGTTAGCTATACAACCTAATCTAACGCAAGGGGTTCAGCCTGAGAGACTGGCACAGTTTGGTTATGATTAAATAAAAACTAAACTAATGAGCACGAATTAGCGATTAGCACACACGTACACAGATAGATACTTGAGACAATAAGAAGACCTGTCCTGATAATTAAGTAGCTTGTCACTTGTTTTATTGCTAGTTTTATATGAAGTGTATATAATTAAACCTTTCTCGTTGGTTCTAATCTTATCGGCGAGTAAACCCTTAATGATTACTTATGTCTATCCTATTTATTAAAGAGACGCTGAAACAAATAGGCGAGGAAGGGGCATGGCGACCCAAGCAATGCTCAGCTAGACACAGAGGTTATCAATGCACTAATAAAAGTCACCAAAGACATCAACATATAAACTTTAATTAATGGGAAAGCAATTTTAAGGGTTGCGCATGATTTTCCGTAGTCACATGACGTCGGCCCATCAATCCTGATGAATTAAAGTGTACTAATACAATAAAACAAAACTACTTAATGAATTGAATACATGCAGGACCTTCTTACAGCTCTTGTATCTTCGTTCAGGGTGTGTCTTGTGCTGCTAATACGTCTGAATTCGTCTGGTATCTTGCACTGTCCAACCTAAGCTCTCGAAATTCGTCTGACCTTGGGGTATTTATAGTTTCTGTCTGAGGGTTAGATGCGGCGCATAGGATAAGTAGATGCGGCGCATTGACTTAACTTCGCGTGGGGTCCAAGATTAATATATTCAGGAATATTCGTACACCGCCTTAAGATGCGGCGTAACTCCATTTCTCTATGCGGCGCATGTCCTCTGCTGTCTTGGATTGTAACTTGTGAAATCTTGATAGTGATGCGCCGTATGTAATAAGTATGTTGCGGCGTATCTGGAGCAGAATGATCTTGATCTTGTACATTTCAGTAGACTCTTAACATCTTGCTTGTTTTGCTCCATAATTAGTCCAAAATCGCCAAGTTTTACATAATACTTGTTTTTACCTGAGAATTACAAAAGTAAACATTAACGTATCAATTCTCATATATAATATAATAAAACAAGTCAAATAAATAGGATAAATGATGATAATAAAATGTACTTATTTGAGTTCATCAAATATCCCCCCACTTGAACTTTACTTGTCCCCAAGTAAACCTTAGAATAAATCTTATGAAAATGTATCCTAAAAGATATTAGGATTTATTTTTATATTTAAGCATGTATTCGTTTTGTCATAATTGCACAACCAAACACTTAACGAATTAGAAATAAAATAAAATATTTTGATAAAAGCAAATCTAATCGTTTAACTGTCCAGTCGTGACGAATATTCTATCATAAGCTTGGCAAGTATACGCATCTCCCCCACTAAAGCTAAGGAATAACAAGTCTAAAGCGGTTAAAAGGGTTTGTTGGTTAAGGGTTGATCATCCTTTTTAATCTCTATCGATCTCATATTCCAGAAAAGGCGACAAAATCACAAATACATGATCGAATCCACGACTACGATACTTACAATTGCTCAAATCCTTAACTCGAATAGGCTAAAGATAGGACCAAGTAATCTTCACCAATAATATTATATCAAAAAGGGCGACAAAATCATAAATACATAGCCGAATCCACGACTACGATACTTAAGATTGCTCAAATCCCTAATCTCAATAAATCAAAGGTTTGGATAAAGAATGATATAGGGTATGGATAATATTTGGGATATAAATTGGTATAAAATGAAAAATAAACCAAACAGATAAATTAAAATCCTATGTGTGGTTAATCACTTTCCCAACCATCCAATGAATAAGACTCATATCATTGAATAACTCACTCTTTAACACTTGAAATACACGCTTTAGGTAGACACGAATTATACTCAACAAGATCTCAATCAAAGAATAACCTTAGTTGGCATTCTCATAACAGCCAACTCCCATTCAATCCATAAATATAATATACAACAAATAGAGGTGATATCGCCCACTTAATACAAAACTTTACATAAGTTGGTTAAAACAAACTTCCAACTTTTCCTTTTTCTTTTTCTTTTTTTTCTTCTTATTTTCGATTTTTTTTTTTTTTTTTTTTTTTTTTTTTTTTTTTTTTTTTTTTTTTTTTTTGACATATATGTGTAAAATTTCACAACTTTTCTATCACTATTTTTCCGGATAATTTTTCCATACTCTTCATACTTTCAGAAATAACTGTAATAGTGAAAGTAGCAAACACACGAAAAATAAACTAAAAGATATACAATATTTACTTTCATACCAATTGCATTGTGCAATTTCCTGACTCAACCAAAGATAATGAATTACGCACGCGAACACATGTAATGTAAGGAAACACACTTTGCCTAAAGCAATTAACCAACCACGGATTTTAATCTACAGGGTAGGCTAAGGTGTAAGGGTGTAACGAAACATTATAACAAAGGTGTAAGAAACGAAAGGAATGGCTCTGAGTGTTTTTCTAGGGGTATCTTACTCTAAAAGTGAGAGTAACAAAGGGTTTATACGAGGGTTAACTAACCAATGTAGTTAGTTAATATCACATAACATATAAAGGCTATTTGGGTGTAATCGTAGAAATTTACCAATTTAGACAAGTCATTCCAATTATATAGATAATACTTATTATGGTGGTCTCGAATAGTATACAAGCCAAGTTCTAAAGTTTACAAGTCACCGGCACACTCATAGATTTGTGAATTTTGATAAGTTCACAATTTTTGAAAATAATGTTATGTGTGCAGCTATGTAATTTAGACTTTAAACAAAAACATGCTAAAAATTTTAAATTTTGATATATTAAGCGCATTTTAAGCATATTTTAAAAAAGTTTAGGACAAGTAAGTGTTCTAATTCTCCAATCCCCCCACTTAAGTTAAACAACGTCCTCGTTGTTTGTATCAAAGATTAAAAACTGGAAAATTAAAAGAATTAGAACAGAAAAACTCCCCTGAGATTTGCTCGGTATGATCCTCCATTATTCGTATAAGAGCAAAAATCAACTTTCTTGTGGATTAGAACGTTTAAGCTTCATAGATTATGTATCCACAGAATTGCAGGAATCTATAATACCATTAGACTTTAACACACCTGAGTTAAGAAGGTTCAAACTTGCATAATACATTAGTAGTTAGTAAAAATAAAACTTAAAAAATTAAAATGAAAATCATCAGGTCAGTCGATACGCCGTATCTTATGGAAGAAGATACGCCGTATCGAGCCTGGAATTAGTACGAAATAAAATAAAGTAAAATAAAATATTAGAAAAATAAAAGATAGGATGCGTCGCATCTGTGTTACTGGATGCGGCGCATACGGTTAATAACCAGAATGGTACAGTCTGGTATAAAATTCATGTTCTCCTCGGTATATCTCTCGGGTTCTCTCGGTTACTCATGCTGAACTGAATGCCAGTCTTAATAAAGCATCAATGGAAACATAAACTGAAACATTAAATATAAACATGGTAGTAATAATTAGTATAGTCCCAAAAGAATATAAGTAATGTACGAGGAAACATGTCCGTAATCAAAAGATGAAAATGCAAAGAGTGGTCAAGCTGTAGGCTGGTCGGGAGTCACGTCATCTGTATGGGCTCCTGAGGTACTAGCTCCGTCAGTCCTACGGCGAACCCTGTGCTCGTATGTGGCCATCCCTCCAAAATATAAGCACCATCTGGGAGGTGGTGGTTGATCCCATGAAGAGCCATCACCCTACTGACACCGTCGACTAACCAGCTCGCATCTCTCCTCACTCCAGCAAGCTCAACTCTCTGTGCCTCGAGAGCCTCTCTCAATGACCTAACCTCTAGCTCCACTCTCTCGACTCTCTGTCCTACAGTGCGGGGAGCTGGTGGTGCTGGTGCCTGTACTTCCTCCTGAGCTGGAGCAGCAGCTGGGGCCGCCTGAGCATCCCCCTGCTCCGGCTCAGCAGGCCTAGGTGGTCCTAACGGTGCCCAGAAGTATCCACCCATCATCTCCTCGCATATCCCAAGCCTAGTCGCAAGATAGTCTGCATCCATACCAGGTAATCTAGCTACATCAATCGGGAGATCAGCAGGAATCTCATCACCCAATACCCCAAAGTGCCTAGCAAGTCGAGAGACAAAGTGACCCCCAGTCATTTGGCTTCTACCATCTCTCCCTGGAGCTACTCTGTGTAAATAATGTGCTAAGAAGTGAGGGATGTTCACCACAGCTCCCTCGTCCATGCTCCGCAAAAGAAAAAGGTCCAAAGTAGTCACCTTCTCAGGTGACTGTCCCCTCCCGGCAATAGTCAGGGCTATCAGACGGTGACAAAGCCTCCTCATGGGCTCCCTAATCAGTGTGTATGAAGGAGTGGTGGTGGTCGAATCACCCCCAGATGAAATCTCAACCCAATAATCTCCTAACTCCCCACGATCCGGAACGACCCTTAAACTGTCAGCCCAATAATCAGCAAAACCTGGAGATGCCATTTCCTCTGCAGTGTGCAACCCGAGAGCTAGTATGAACTGCCTCATAGACATCCTTCGCTCTAAACCACCCAGTCTGAATACCAAAGTATCGAACGTGTCAAGACCAAGATCTGTCTCCCTGTAGTGCACTGTACTGAAAAACTCCAACATCAAAACCTTCACCAACGGCTCCTCAATCCTAAACAACCTTTCCCAAGCGTAAGACCTGAATAAAACCTGCCCTTCCCCATCACTGTGTACCATCTCCAACCTAGTCCGTAACCTACCAGCAGCGTTACCCCCATCAATATGCCCGATGCTGTCAAAATCCAAAACTGGAACACTGAACACCTTCCTCTGATAAAACTTCCTAAGTCTAGGCATGTAATCATCAACGGCACCCTGTGTCAGTCCCATTGTTTCAAAATGGAGCCATGGGTGTCTACGGGCGGCAACTGGGAGATCCATTCTGAAAAATTCAAAACAGAAAATATTAGTGTTCTGTTAGTAGGAAGATGCGGCGTATTACAAAAGGCGATACGGCGCATAGGTCATGCGTCGCATCTAGGTATAACTGATATGGTGCAGATGGTAAAGACAGTAATACGCCGCATAGATTAAGGGGATACGGCATATGGGGGATGCGTCGTATCTAGGTTAAGTAATACGGCGTAACAGTTAAGATTGAGAAATAGGTCGTTACGCCGCATCAATTAACCAAGATGCGCCGCATCTAGCAATATATCAGTATAAAATAAAGGGGTCAGGCATGTTTTCCAAGAATCTGGACCCGTGACGTAAACTCCCACTTAACATCACAGTTCCATTTTACCCATATATTAAATCTAAGAGTTCCTATAACCACAATATTTCATTTTCCCTCCAAAGCTCAAAAACAAATTTCCCGAACCCTAATTTTCGTTTAAATCAATTCGGTACCAAATTCAATGATTAGTCCAAAAATTAACATGGGGGAAATTATCTAGTCCTAGTTCTAATCAAATCCCCTAAACTTCTAAGCCCTAATCGAACTATATCATAAACCCTAATTTTTAGATTTAAACAAAATCAAATAGAATAATTACCTTATATTGCGATTAGGATTCGGTCTAGAGTTCGGATTAGAAGTTTGATTCGAGAAAAGAACTCAAATTAGAGGGTTTAATTTCGTCAAGAAGTGTGCGTTTTTACTGTGTGAATATTGGGGTAAAAAGTGGAAATCCGGCGCATCTTTTTCGTATTTATAGGGTAAGTACGATGCGCCGTATCGCATAATTGTATGCGCCGTATCTTATCTAAATTCGTTGACTGGTCAATAAGTGTTAATAAGTCAGAGATACGGCGCTTAGAATACTAAGATCCGCCGTATTGTTATGCCAGTGAACTAAATTTAAATAAGGAACGTACCTTGGCCTCCGCAACACATTTCCTTATACATCAAATCAGGGTAAAACGGTATACCATATGATATAAATTAATTCAAGATAAGAACAATAAGCATATCCGTTTTATTAATGATTATAATCTTTATTGTTTAGTGGATAATGATTTACTCCAAGGTTAGGAGCAAATATCGTTTTAAGCTTACATAATTGAGATTATATTCGGGAGAGGTTTCGTAGAGAACTCTCTATAAGGCTAGGTAAATTATTGTAGAGGATACTTGGAATTCTATTTCAAGAATTTTAAGATACTCAATGTTAATTCTCCTCCACTCTTGTCGTCCATGCTCAGCCTATCTGTTAATTTGATTAGTATTTTTAATTAGGTTTTTCTTTTTAATTTTTAGATTCTAACCACTAACCCTGTTATATATTAGATAAATTGCATTCATTGTATTATTTGCATATTTTTTGTTTTTGTGTGTTTTTATTTTCTTTAATTTTTATTTCTTTTTGTTTGTTTTTATTTTTTTTTTTTGTTTTTCTTTTTCTATTTTTCTGCATTCTGCTATCGTTGTACTGTGCTGATACAAACGATACGGCGCATCTGTTTTCACAGATACGGCGTATTGCGTTTAATTTTTATAAAATACAACGCGTTTAATAAATTCGAGTACGACGCATCTTTCCCCAAGATACGGCGTATTCTGTTTTTAATAAGAAATATTTCTAAACCCTAACGCCATACGACGCATCTGTTTTAACAGATACGGCGTATTTTCTATTTAAATTAAAAACAGTTTTCGAATTATTAAACAGATACGACGCATCGATTTTTATCGATACGGCGCATCTTCTAAATCAAAAATCTTGTATTTTGAAACGTAACGAAAATACGGCGCATTAGCTTTTGTTAATACGACGAATTTAATTTGATAAATATAGTTGATTTTTGATATTCACTTTGATCGTTCCACTACTCTCGTGCACAAGTTGGTTTACTTTCAGGATAAATGATGGCTTAAGCATCACTATGGAAGATTACATTCTGAACCTAACCAAGAGACGCTAGCTGGAGTAATCAAACCTTAGATGATTGAAAGGCTGTAATAAGACGACAAGAGTGGAGGAGAATTCAGTACTGGTAACATTGAGTATCTTAAAATTCTTGAAATAGAATTCCAGGTATCCTCTACAATAATTTACCTAGCCTTATAGAGAGTTCTCTACGAAACCTCTCCCGAATATAATCTCAATTTTGTAAGCTTAAAACGATATTTGCTCCTAACCTTGGAGTAAATCATTATCTACTAAACAATAAAGATTATAATCATTAATAAAATGGATATGCTTATTGTTCTTATCTTGAATTTATTTATATCATATGGTATACCGTTTTACCCCGATTTGATGCATAAGGAAATGTGTTGCGGAGGCCAAGGTACGTTCCTTATTTAAATTTAGTTCACTGGCATAACAATACGGCGGATCTTAGTATTCTAAGCGCCGTATCTCTGACTTATTAACACTTATTGACCAGTCAACGAATTTAGATAAGATACGGCGCATACAATTATGCGATACGGCGCATCGTACTTACCCTATAAATACGAAAGAGATGCGCCGGATTTCCACTTTTTACCCCAATATTCACACAGTAAAAACGCACACTTCTTGACGAAATTAAACCCTCTAATTTGAGTTCTTTTCTCGAATCAAACTTCTAATCCGAACTCTAGACCGAATCCTAATCGCAATATAAGGTAATTATTCTATTTGATTTTGTTTAAATCTAAAAATTAGGGTTTATGATATAGTTCGATTAGGGCTTAGAAGTTTAGGGGATTTGATTAGAACTAGGACTAGATAATTTCCCCCATGTTAATTTTTGGACTAATCATTGAATTTAGTACCGAATTGATTTAAACGAAAATTAGGGTTCGGGAAATTTGTTTTTGAGCTTTGGAGGGAAAATGAAATATTGTGGTTATAGGAACTCTTAGATTTAATATATGGGTAAAATGGAACTGTGATGTTAAGTGGGAGTTTACGTCACGGGTCCAGATTCTTGGAAAACATGCCTGACCCCTTTATTTTATACTGATATATTGCTAGATGCGGCGCATCTTGGTTAATTGATGCGGCGTAACGACCTATTTCTCAATCTTCATTGTTACGCCGTATTACTTAACCTAGATACGACGCATCCCCATACGCCGTATCCCCTTAATCTATGCGGCGTATTACTGTCTTTACCATCTGCACCATATCAGTTATACCTAGATGCGACGCATGACCTATGCGCCGTATCGCCTTTTGTAATACGCCGCATCTTCCTACTAACAGAACACTAATATTTTCTGTTTTGAATTTTTCAGAATGGATCTCCCAGTTGCCGCCCGTAGACACCCATGGCTCCGTTTTGAAACAATGGGACTGACACAGGGTGCCGTTGATGATTACATGCCTAGACTTAGGAAGTTTTATCAGAGGAAGGTGTTCAGTGTTCCAGTTTTGGATTTTGACAGCATCGGGAATATTGATGGGGGTAACGCTGCTGGTAGGTTACGGACTAGGTTGGAGATGGTACACAGTGATGGGGAAGGGCAGGTTTTATTCAGGTCTTACGCTTGGGAAAGGTTGTTTAGGATTGAGGAGCCGTTGGTGAAGGTTTTGATGTTGGAGTTTATCCTATGTTTGAGGGAGACAGATCTTGGTCTTGACACGTTCGATACTTTGGTATTCAGACTGGGTGGTTTAGAGCGAAGGATGTCTATGGGGCAGTTCATACTAGCTCTCGGGTTGCACACTGCAGAGGAAATGGCATCTCCAGGTTTTGCTGATTATTGGGCTGACAGTTTAAGGGTCGTTCCGGATCGTGGGGAGTTAGGAGATTATTGGGTTGAGATTTCATCTGGGGGTGATTCGACCACCACCACTCCTTCATACACACTGATTAGGGAGCCCATGAGGAGGCTTTGTCACCGTCTGATAGCCCTGACTATTGCCGGGAGGGGACAATCACCTGAGAAGGTGACTACTTTGGACCTTTTTCTTTTGCGGAGCATGGACGAGGGAGCTGTGGTGAACATCCCTCACTTCTTGGCACATTATTTACACAGAGTAGCTCCAGGGAGAGACAGTAGGAGCCAGATGACTGGAGGTCACTTTGTCTCTCGACTTGCTAGGCACTTTGGGGTATTGGGTGATGAGATTCCTGCTGATCTCCCGATTGATGTAGCTAGATTACCTGGTATGGATGCAGACTATCTTGCGACTAGGCTTGGGATATGCGAGGAGATGATGGGTGGATACTTCTGGGCACCGTTAGGACCACCTAGGCCTGCTGAGCCGGAGCAGGGGGATGCTCAGGCGGCCCCAGCTGCTGCTCCAGCTCAGGAGGAAGTACAGGCACCAGCACCACCAGCTCCCCGCACTGTAGGACAGAGAGTCGAGAGAGTGGAGCTAGAGGTTAGGTCATTAAGAGAGGCTCTCGAGGCACAGAGAGTTGAGCTTGCTGGAGTGAGGAGAGATGCGAGCTGGTTAGTCGACGGTGTCAGTAGGGTGATGGCTCTTCATGGGATCAGCCACCACCTCCCAGATGGTGCTTATGTCAGAGGGATGGCCACATACGAGCGCAAGGTTCACCGCAGGACTGACGAAGCGAGTACCTCAGGAGCCCATGCAGATGACTTGACTCCCGACCAGCCTACAGCTTGACCACTCTTTGCATTTTCATCTTTTGATTACGGACATGTTTCCTCGTGCATTACTTATATTCTTTTGGGACTATACTAATTATTACTACCATGTTTATATTTAATGTTTCAGTTTATGTTTCCATTGATGCTTTATTAAGACTGGCATTCAGTTCAGCATGAGTAACCGAGAGAACCCGAGAGATATACCGAGGAGAACATGAATTTTATACCAGACTGTACCATTCTGGTTATTAGCCGTATGCGCCGCATCCAGTAACACAGATGCGACGCATCCTATCTTTTATTTTTCTAATATTTTATTTTACTTTATTTTATTTCGTACTAATTCCAGGCTCGATACGGCGTATCTTCTTCCATAAGATACGGCGTATCGACTGACCTGATGATTTTCATTTTAATTTTTTAAGTTTTATTTTTACTAACTACTAATGTATTATGCAAGTTTGAACCTTCTTAACTCAGGTGTGTTAAAGTCTAATGGTATTATAGATTCCTGCATTTCTGTGGATACATAATCTATGAAGCTTAAACGTTCTAATCCACAAGAAAGTTGATTTTTGCTCTTATACGAATAATGGAGGATCATACCGAGCAAATCTCAGAGGAGTTTTTCTGTTCTAATTCTTTTGATTTTCCAGTTTTTAATCTTTGATACAAACAACGAGGACGTTGTTTAACTTAAGTGGGGGGATTGGAGAATTAGAACACTTGTCCTAAACTTTTTCAAAATATGCTTAAAATGCGCTTAATATATCAAAATTTAAAATTTTTAGCATGTTTTTGTTTAAAGTCTAAATTACATAGCTGCACACATAACATTATTTTCAAAAATTGTGAACTTATCAAAATTCACAAATCTATGAGTGTGCCGGTGACTTGTAAACTTTAGAACTTGGCTTGTATACTATTCGAGACCACCATAATAAGTATTATCTATATAATTGGAATGACTTGTCTAAATTGGTAAATTTCTAGGATTACACCCAAATAGCCTTTATATGTTATGTGATATTAACTAACTACATTGGTTAGTTAACCCCCGTATAAACCTTTTGTTACTCTCACTTTTAGAGTAAGATACCCCTAGAAAAAAACTCAGAGCCATTCCTTTCGTTTCTTACACCTTTGTTATAATGTTTCGATACACCCTTACACCTTAGCCTACCCTGTAGATTAAAATCTGTGGTTGGTTAATTGCTTTAGGCAAAGGTGTTTCCTTACATTACCTGTGTTCGCGTGCGTAATTCATTATCTTTGGTTGAGTCAGAAAATTGCACAATGCAATTGGTATGAAAGTAAATATTGTATATCTTTGAGTTTATTTTTCGTGTGTTTGCTACTTTCACTATTACAGTTATTTCTGAAAGTATGAAGAGTATGGAAAAATTATCCGGAAAAATAGTGATAGAAAAGTTGTGAAATTTTACACATATATGTAAAAAAAAAAAAAAAAAAAGAAAAAAAATAAGGAAAAGTTGGAAGTTTGTTTTAACCAACTTATGTAAAGTTTTGTATTAAGTGGGAGATATCACCACTATTTGTTGTATATTATATTTATGGATTGAATGGGAGTTGGCCGTTATGGGAACGCCAACTAAGGTTATTCTTTGATTGAGATCTTGTTGAGTATAATTCGTGTCTACCTAAAGCGTGTGTTTCAAGTGTTAAAGCGTGAGTTATTCAATGATATGAGTCTTATTCATGGGATGGTTGGGAAAGTGATTAACCACACTTAGGATTTTAATTTATCTGTTTTGTTTATTTTTCATTTTACACCAATTTGTATCCCAAATATAATCCATACCCTATATAATTCTTTATCCAAACCTTTGATTTATTGAGATTAGGGATTTGAGCAATCTTAAGTATCGTAGTCGTGGATTCGGCTATGTATTTATGATTTTGTCGCCCTTTTTGATATAATATTATTGGTGAAGATTACTTGGTCCTATCTTTAGCCTATTCGAGTTAAGGATTTGAGCAATTGCAAGTATCGTGGTCGTGGATTCGATCATGTATTTGTGATTTTGTCGCCTTTTCTGGAATATGAGATCGATAGAGATTAGAAAGGATGATCAACCCTTAACCAACAAACCCTTTTTACCTCTTTAGACTTATTATTCCTTAGCTTTAGTGGGGGAGATGCGTATACTTGCCAAGCTTATGATAGAATATTCGTCACGACTGGACAGTTAAACGATTAGATTTGCTTTTATCAAAATATTTTATTTTATTTCTAATTCGTTAAGTGTTTGGTTGTGCAATTATGACAAAACGGATACATGCTTAAATATAAAAATAAATCCTAATATCTTTTAGGATACATTTTCATAAGATTTATTCTAAGGTTTACTTAGGGACAAGTAAAGTTCAAGTGGGGGGATATTTGATGAACTCAAATAAGTACATTTTATTATCATCATTTATCCTATTTATTTGACTTGTTTTATTATATTATATATGAGAATTGATACGTTAATGTTTACTTTTGTAATTCTCAGGTAAAAACAAGTATTATGTGAAACTTGGCGATTTTGGACTAATTATGGAGCAAAAAAAGCAAGATGTTAAGAGTCTACTGAAATGTACAAGATCAAGATCATTCTGCTCCAGATACGCCGCAACATACTTATTACATACGGCGCATCACTATCAAGATTTCACAAGTTACAATCCAAGACAGCAGAGGACATGCGCCGCATAGAGAAATGGAGTTACGCCGCATCTTAAGGCGGTGTACGAATATTCCTAAATATATTAATCTTGGACCCCACGCGAAGTTAAGTCAATGCGCCGCATCTACTTATTCTATGCGCCACATCTAACCCTCAGACAGAAACTATAAATACCCCAAGGCCAGACGAATTTCGAGAGCTTAGGTTGGACAGTACAAGATACCAGACGAATTCAGACGTATTAGCAGCACAAGACACACCCTGAACGAAGATACAAGAGCTGTAAGAAGGTCCTGCATGTATTCAATTCATTAAGTAGTTTTGTTTTATTGTATTAGTACACTTTAATTCATCAGGATTGATGGGCCGACGTCATGTGACTACGGAAAATCATGCGCACCCCTTAAAATTGCTTTCCCATTAATTAAAGTTTATATGTTGATGTCTTTGGTGACTTTTATTAGTGCATTGATAACCTCTGTGTCTAGCTGAGCATTGCTTGGGTCGCCATGCCCCTTCCTCGCCTATTTAAGAGACGCTTAATAAATAGGATAGACATAAGTAATCATTAAGGGTTTACTCGCCGATAAGATTAGAGCCAACGAGAAAGGTTTAATTATATACACTTCATATAAAAATAGCAATAAAACAAGTGACAAGCTACTTAATTATCAGGACAGGTCTTCTTATTGTCTCAAGTATCTATCTGTGTACGTGTGTGCTAATCGCTGATTCGTGCTCATTAGTTTAGTTTTTATTTAATCATAACCAAACCGTGCCAGTCTCTCAGGCTGAACCCCTTGCGTTAGATTAGGTTGTATAGCTAACTTAGGATATTAAAATACTGATTAGAATAACTAGATAATACGTTCCACTCTTAGTGATCGACACTCTACTTACCATTATATTCATACTGACCGGGTACACTGCTCGTTAAGTGTGTGTGTTATTGATAAGTCGGCTAAATATAAATTTAAAACTTGAGTAGGCATTAATACTGCTAAACCGCAACGACACACGCGCGCATCAATTTATCCTATTTATCCCTGTAGTGCACTGTTCGATACTTTGGTATTCAGACTGTAGTGCACTGTACTGGGTGGTTTAGAGCGAAGGATGCACTACAGGGTGGTTTAGACCGAACCGACAAAAACCTGTTGGAACATGTATATCTCAATCCCACATAGATAGAAGAATGAAACCAAGACCTCCTTATAAGGCCATTGAATGCTTGGCTACAAAAGTCTTAAAAGTCCATTGTAGTGGGCTTGGTGGTTGATTTAGGCTTAATTATGCTTGCTTAATTGGGCTTAGAATATATAAAAATGAGTATATATTAAATGGTCAGAAGATGGGCTCTTATTGAAACGTTTCACCCAACTAATGCAACGATAAATACTGCATTAGAATCCATCAAGAGCATAAATTTAGATTCGTGAGATTCAAGTGTTTATTCTTGAATTGATTGTTGAATCCTCAAAACAGTCGCACCAATTAGGGCGAAATTCTGTTTTAGGACACTGCATATCGCAGGCCTCAATCAAGTTGTTGTAATCTTTCGATTTCTGTATTAAACACTTTGTATTACGATTTGTAAATTCCTAACAAAACCGAGCCGATCCGACAGACCTTCGGTTCGGTCTCGGTTTCATGTTTTTCCTATTTTCAGTTTCGGGTCAGTTCGGTTCGACCCAAAACCGACAAAAACACACCTACACACACCTAAACTAAACCGAACCGACACAAAACCGAACCGATCATATTCGGTTCGGTTTTGGTTCATGCTTTTCACGAAATCGGTTCTCGGGTCGGTTCGCTTTTGATGGGTCGGTTCGGTTTTGGAACTTTGCTCAGCCCTCTGAAACTCAAGTTAGTAAAAAAGACGGGAACTTACACCAGGCATGTCAACGAAATAGTTCATGTTGCCGAATGACATGGCGAGTCGAATAAATGGAAGAACCATTCCCTTTTTAGACTTAGCATTAGCATCACGAGTTGGTTTTATCTGTTGCATTTCCCCACCATGACCCTGAGCGGCTGCAGCTTCTTCCTTGGAGATAATTGCTTGTGGTTTTCCAGGGGCTATTAGTTATAAACAAAAAGGTAAAAAAGGTCGTTAGTTAGTGACAAGTTTGAAAAGGGTACCACTGTAACTTACCTTCTAAATACGCGAGAGCCACAGTGAAGAGGACATTAAATAGAAGTGCAAAACCAAGAAGAGCAGCTGCACCAATCCAATATGAGCTTTCTGAAGTTGGCACGTCCATGCTCTTTAGCACAGCAAAGCCCAAACTGGTTGAATTGTCCGTGCTCTGCAAAAAAGTAAAACATATATCAGTTTTTCTTCCTTGTAATCGTTATTGAGACTTTAGTTGTTAAGATATATATAATGGATTACCCTTTTGCTCGTCCACCTATCAGAAAGGAACTCATTGATGGTGATGGATTTGAAGATATAAGATAAGGGCGATACCCAATAAGCCCACTTCCACCAGCTTGGAATTTTTGATTTAGGTAGAATGAAACCACCCAATAAAAACATAAGCATAAGTACAAGAGATCCTCCGGTGTTTGCCATGTTCATTGTCTTACAAACTGCTGCAATCAATCTAAACAGTCCACCTGCGACAAGCTGGATCAGAAACACCAACAGGAGATGCTTGAAGAACCTGTTACATACACCATATATATATATATATATATATATATATATATATATATATATATATATATATATATATATATATATATATATATATATATATATATATATATATATATTAGTAACAATATAGTGTTAGACAACTACAAAATATAAATCAATAAACAAATAAAGTTACCTGCTAGCCTCGGGGTCAAAATCAACGCCCCAATATAGAATAACAGTCCACAAAAGACTCTCCATTATAGATATGGGAATACGAAGCAAGAAGGTTGGAATTGTGTATGCCCACACAGGGTGAAACAAGAGATCCCTTTGCTTGTAAACGACAGGAAGCCTCATGATAGTGAGGGATAGATCAGCGAACCCATTAAACATGTTAATAAGCATACTGGCCAAAAGTGCCCCTTTATAGATGACACCGTCTAACTCACTCCTTTGATGCATCCTCGGCTTTAGATACAAAGTTGTGCAAATAAAGGCTACAAATATGATCTGGAAAGACTTGAAAACATATATGAAAGCATTTCTCTTCATGAGTAGCCACTCCTTATCCCACGCGGCCTTAAAGAGCTCCCCTTTGGGAACTAAGAACTTCTTCGTCACTAAAGCAGTTTTGTGGCTTTGGTTCTTGTCATATGGGACTGACAACACGCTTCGTAGCTTCTCACCCACATGGAAACTCTTGTATCGGTGAGAAAATTCACTTACTGGGATATATCTGTATGGTCTGTTTCTATCTGCCCAGTATTGTTCTTGGTCCTTTTTAGATGTAACCTATCATTAATAAACAAAAGTTTAAGTAATTAGTAATCCAAGTGCTAGATAATAGAAAATAAAGATATGAAGATTGCTGTTTTTACCTCTTGTAAGAAGTCAGCGGCACCCTTCCTCTCTGGACACTTAAATCCACAACTCTCAAAGAACTCAATGATATGTTCCCGTGGTCCCTGATACACAATCTGGCCCTCGGATAACAGGACGATGTCATCAAAGAGATCAAATGTCTCGGGAGCAGGTTGTAGTAAGGACATGAAGATTGTTGATTCGATCAGTGAGGTGAGCAACTTGCTGCATGCACTTTACTATCTGAAATGTAGTTGAACTATCTAGACCTGTTGATATTTCATCCATAAACAAAGTTTTTGCTGGCCCAACAAGCATCTCTCCTGTGGTCACACGCTTCTTTTCTCCTCCAGAGATACCTCGTCTCATTGCATCTCCAACAAAGGTGTCACGGCAGCCATCAAGACCCAATATCTGTTTTAGTTTATCAAACGTGTTAACATTATTAATTAGGAATAAAGAGATTAAAACTTGAAAGAATGATTGTTGGTAATCGACCAACAAACCGGAATGCTAGTATGCGGAATTAATTAGGAATAAATATTACTCCACAAATAAGTAAACCACACGCGTATAATGCTTTCAGTGTTTGATTTTATTTAACGACTTGAAAAGAATGATATGGTACAATGACCCCTCCCCCTACACCTCTAAATTAAGACAAATCTGAGTTTTGGTACAATATACTTGAAAGTATATTGATGCGTTGTCATACCAAATAGGATTTATCCCAACTGCATGATGTTACTTATGGATGTTATTAAAGTAAATCATGAATAGTTATCCTCAGACTTGAGATACCAGATAACTGTTATGAATGTAGTGCATTCTGTGGAACAATTTAACGCTATACATAACTGGTAGTCATAAGGATTGTTTTCGGAATTGTTGCAAAGTTCATACGTTATGCTTGTAGTCAAGATAGAATTTGTTCATTTAAATTTATTTTGAAGTTTAATACTACTGGGCCCCTCGTAGGGTTGACAAGATGTTTGCGTGCACACACCCAAGATCTTCCCTGAATATGTTCAGAAGATTTGGTAATCTTGCTCAATCACAAACAACGAGAAACAGAATATTTAAATAAAGATAATATCCATATCTTTATTTAATGTAGTATTAGTAACAAAAAAGATAATAATAATGATGAATCATTAAAGGTTTTTCCAGGAGACCTACTCGAGTTGTACTAGAGGCATCGGCGTGTTGCAAGACGCTAACCGATGTGATTACACTATTAAAATATGTCCAAGTGGGAGTTGTTAGTTTTATGGACATTATTTTAGTAGTCGTATGTTAGGATCGAACTCGAGATCACGGGATTGCACACTTTACGTATGATGAATTAACGAATAATAATTATTTATAAAACGTTATATATAATTATTAATTAACACAAAACACATAACGACCGTTAAGTAATTATTGGTAATTGACTAACGGGAAAGGAAATGGACTAGATTGAAATTTGGATGACAAGAATGTTCCGAAAACCCTTGTGGGTTGTATGGTCGGTCGTAGGGCTTGGGCTCAAAACCATTCCTACTCAGACTTGGTCACTAAGATTCAATTAGTATATAAGCAAATCTAGGGGTCATTAGTTGCACTACTAGAAAAAGGGCCTTTAATGACACACTTTTTATGACACACACAATATAATGACACGCAAAAGTGTAAGTCATAAAAAAACTGTCATAAATTATAAAATCTGAAGGCCAGACGACAGGCATTTTTGTGTGTCATAAAATTCGTGTCATATCTCAAATTTTTTAAAAAACACGGACCAAGTCTTGATTCCACCATTCGACTCTCACCCCAACTCATTTCATTCACACTCTAAAACACACACAATAAACTCTCCACCACCGACAGCACCACCACCATCCGACGCACCACCACCATCCGACGCAACACCACCGGACTCCACCTCCACCGACACCACCGAAACTCTCCACCCTAAAGTTTTGAGGTATTTTGATATATCTATGATTTTTGAACATTATTTTTGTAGATCTATAATATTTTTCGTTATTTATAGTTTTTTTTTGTTCTTTTTTTGTAGATGTATAGATTTTTTTGTCGATCTATAATTTTTTTTATAGATCTATTCATTTTATTTGTAGATCCATTGATTTTATTTATAGATCATGTCCCGGAAATTTCTGTAAAGATTGGTAAACAGTTATTAACAGTCAACACGTCACCTCAACAAATTCAGGTATACTTCTATTTATTACTTTTCAACCTTGCAAACAATATATCTTAAAATGCTTTTTTAAGTGTTTTTGTATCTTATGCAGCATAATTTTTTGAAGCGGTTGCTTGGTTCTGGATTTGTTGTGCACATGAGGGTGGGTTTTTAACCAAACTGAGATAGCTTTCACACTCATGGAAAAGGGAGCAAGTCTGGATTACAAAAACTTGCAGGGTATAATTCTTTGACCTTTTTATGCGTTTTATATGTTTTCGACTCTACTTCTGTGGGTCATTTTAATTTGGCGACTAAAAAGTTCAAATAAGTTGCTAGTTTCATCGTTTATGTTTATTCAGTTGGTTCCTTTTAGTTGCTGTTAAAAATGTTAGTAGGCTGATGATGTTTGCTTGTACGCCAATGTGGGTCATTCTTTAACTATGAGCTTTGCTAATTCTACTATTATTAAGGATCATTTGTTGGCTGATATAGACCGCTTGGTTCGACTAAATTTGGATTCTTGGACAGGTCGGATTCTACTTATGGATGAAGCTAAAAAGGTAATGATATGTTCTTATTTATTACTATGTTTTGATAAACATGTAAGAAGTTTTGAAAATGTTTTGAAACTGTCTTGATAACTTGATATTGTATTATTGGTTACATGACTATTATTTGTGGTTCTAGTAAGCAAATTGCAGCAAGAAGAATAGTTTTATGTGAAATGTGAAAATAAGTTCATTTAATGGTCTTTAAGTGTTTTGATAGAACTTTATCAGCTTTTTAAAGGGTGAAATTGAATAGAAAGTGTTTCTTGAAAATATGAATATGAGTATTATTTTCAGTGAAAGTCGTTTATCTCATTTGAACTTGTTTATCTAATTGTTATAATAACCATTAACCAACATCATGCAATCCCAAGCTGACTCGGTTTGTGGCTGTGCTTGACAACCAGTAGTCCGAGTTAGCTAAAAGGGTGCAACTTGATTGTGACAGAATGCCAAAGCTAAATTTCATGTGGTTGTTTATTATTTAAAAGACACTTCTTCTACCTTTAAGAATTATAATACTCCGTAAATGTTAATGATCTCTTCCAAAATGAAGATAGCGATATGATTTTATATCTAACTAATTATAGCGGCTTTAATTTGGTATATGGTATTTATATATAAGGATATTGTTTTGAAAAATAGATGCCATGATAAGAGATTATAGTATTTATGTGGACTATTATTTAAGTAGTAAGTTAAGATGCCGTGTGGTGTTTGGTCATGTGCCCAATCCCAATCATACGAAGTTGCAACTACTTCATATGAAAAGTAATGGAAGAGGAAATCATTGTGTTTATTCCATTCCATGTGTAAATCCAAAAAAGTACCAAAGTGTCAATCATGAAAAAACATGTAGGAGTAATACGTAATT
Organism: Artemisia tridentata subsp. tridentata; assembly: GCA_021014915.2. Taxonomy (NCBI): domain Eukaryota; kingdom Viridiplantae; phylum Streptophyta; class Magnoliopsida; order Asterales; family Asteraceae; genus Artemisia; species Artemisia tridentata. Next base: position 410,934,236 of record CP139506.1, read on the forward strand.
TGTACTCGAATTAAATATTGAATTGATTATTTTGTTTATTTGGATAAATTTTACAGATAACATTCGAGTTAACGTTGAAACAATTACTAAGCATTGAGCCATGTGAGTGGTCGGAGAATTTAAGGAAAGAATACATGCTTGTTATCGAAGGCTTCTTTTGCATTCCTCTCCCCTTCTTTTCCCTCACGTATCGTCGCGCTATTCAGGTACTCGTCCTTTTGGCCTTTTGTTTCAATTGCAGTACACCATTATTCGATCTGTTTCGACATATTTTGAGGAATAAGTTGTTCACAACTTGAATCAATAAATGGGACAAGTCATGGTTTATACGTCTATGAAGTGCCTTGATAAAATTAGTTTGAAATTTGTTTAGTTATTACTATTTTCCTCAAGCTATGTTATACTCAAAAGTAACAAATGATCCTTAATAATAGTAGAATTAGCAAAGCAGATGACAAAAGGTTTTTGTGGGTGCAGATGACAAAAAAGAACCAGAAATACAAATTGGGCAGCCTATGGATGTTAAGCATGTGTCACATATTGGCTACGATGGACCAGCCATTGAGTCACCGAGCTGGGCTACGATGGACCAGCCATTGAGTCACCGAGCTATATATGTTCTACACATTTACCTGTATATCACCCATATATGTTTTTACAATTTTGGAATTTTAAAATAACTTGTTGTATGAAACGCATTGTTTTGATATATATGAAATGCGCTTTTTTGCTATTTGTGTATTTATTTGTATTATGAGATTATCTGTTATTTAATGTGGGGATATTATTAATTTTATAAAAATTATTTTTTTTTTTTTAAATTTGACCCATGACACGCAAAAAAGGGGTCATAAAAGTTTGTCGTAAAAGGGTGTCATAAATTCATGACGCGCGAAATGCGTGTCATAAAGCTTTATGACGGGTCGATCAATGACACCAAAAAGCGCGTCATCTGACCCCTTTTATGACACGTAATGCGCGTCATTAAAGGCCTTTTTTCTAGTAGTGTTGGTACCTTTTGTGCACATACTAATACCTAAAGTTTTCTTTGCTCTTTTCCTCACCTAGGCCGATCGGTTTTCCCCCTCCTAAGGGTCGATCGATTTTGTTTTTCAAAACAAAGTGTTTGGTTTTGTTTTGTGTTTATTTACTTGCATAAACGTTTTCTTGGTATTAGTACGTGTGTACAAGAACGTGATACTTACACACTATTGTAAGTATCTTGTAAGTATCTTGGACTGAATTGCAAAATCGGTAAGGGGCAATTCATGTAATCCTATAAACCCTAATTAGGGTTCATCACTCATATTGCTTAGATTGATTCTTGTTCTTGCTAGAATCATTAAGGTACGCTTACTTTTAAATTCTGTTAATTATTTATGTGTTATGTATCCTTTTGTAGAGGTGAGGGGGGAAGAAAATCAACCCTAGAAGAGGAAGGACTTAAGGGACCATAATTGCCAATTGTCCAAAGATGAGATAGCTCAAAAGAGAATAAACTCTTATTCTTTGCAGGATATTCCATTAAGTTCCAGGTTTCTATGTGTGTGTGTGTGTCGACTTAGGCCAAAAGGAGGGAAAAAGCTATGAAGTCTTGAAGACCAAATTCATGAAGAAATAAGGTGTTTATCCAAGAATAAGTCCACAATAATCATTCTTCAAGTAAGTAAATCTCATATCTTGAGTTTAATTAGTCAATTTATGAATCAGGGTTTATGAGAATAATTGGGAATTCATCATATGATCAAGATATGATTATATGATGATTAATGATGGAATTTGGGTTGTGTAAAACCCTTGTTTTTTATATTTCATTAAATGATAAATGTTGTTATGATGATTCATGGCTTAGGAAAGCAAACAAAGATGATGATGATGATGATGATGATTGGTAAATATAGCTAGGATTTAAAGTAAGTAAAGTGACTATAACAAGATGTTATATTGAGTTTATCATGTTTGTATTATGACTGTTATGTTTAAGTGATTGTTTGTGTTAAGGTTATGAAAGGCTTAATGACTAGTATGTTTGGTTTAAGATGAAGATGAAGCTAGTTGATTAAACTAGCTAATTGAGTTTAGCATAGTTGATATGCTATTGATGGTATTTGAAGCTTAAGAGTTGATGTGTAATTAGTGGATATGTGTTTAGCAAAAGATGTGATTACCCTAGTTGTGAAACTAGCAAGGTATGTAGAGTTTAAGTGTATATGAATAATGGGTTAAGTGAAGCTTATGATGCAAATTGTGATTAATGATATATAATAACTTGTTATGTCTTTTACTCCCTCTATCCCTAAATAAATGTCCAATTTGACTTTTTTCAGTCTTTTTTATTCAACTTTGATCTCAAATATTTTTGTTTGTGTTATGTAATACATTAATACTTGATAAAAATTATACCAATAAAAATAAATTTAAAACCTAATTCATTAATATATTTTACATCAAGTATTATATAACACAAACAAAAATATTTAAAGTCAAAGTAGACATTTATTTAGGTACAAGAAAGATTACAAAAAGTCAAAGTAGACATTTATTTAGGTACAGAGGGAGTACTTACTAAGTGAAAGCTTACGGTTTAGTCGTTTAACCATTTTGTAGGTGCTTATGTGAAGATGGTAAGTACTTAGTAAGGGCCTAAGGCTTGGAAGCAAGGAGTAGAAGAGATTTTGATATATGCGTAAGAGCTTAGTACTAGGTACCGAGCTCGAGGTCAAGGTTGAACCCCCAAGTGTCGTATATGAGTTATTTATGTTTATGTCAAGCGTCAAAGTATCGTGTAAATGTGTAGTTGAAAGGTGTCAAGGTTAAATGTTATAGTTTGGTGTTATAGTGTATGCAAACAGGTCAAAACGGGCGTTTAGAAAACCCCGTAAAATATGTGTTTATGGGTCGGTTAGAAAAAGTACATAAATGAAAGTAAAGTTTATGTTATTACATTGATTTCTAGAAGGTTTGATGTAATATGGATGTAGTTTATGTTGTATGTCGGAAAATGGGTCAAAACGTAAATTATGGGACTGTAGCCGTCTAGTCGTGCGCTTGGGGAACCCAACCTTGCGGTTGGAGGATGTTTGTTAGGACAGGAGATTCCATCCGTACGGTTGGGGAACCCAGCCTTGCGGTTGGGGGATTATTTTCAGATTTTGTCGATTTTCGAAAAATCATATCTTTTAAACAATAAGTCGTCACGGGTCGTGCCACCCGTCGTTTCGAAATAATTGAGACTAGTTTCATTTAAAAATTCTTTCAAGGGTTGGTTAATAATAGATTTTTTTCAGTTCGTTAAAGAGTAATAGAAGGTCAGTTTTGGTCATGTCGTCTCCGCGCAAAAGTTTAAATTTTCGGTCAAATCGGTGAAGGGGCATTTCAGGCCCTAGCTTCCCGAACTTTGAACCAAGCTCTTGATACCACTTGTTGGTAATCAATCAACAAATTTGAATGTTGGTATGCGGAATTTGGACTTGTTGAATATTAAGACACACACCAACAAAAACCTATATCGACAAATAAGTAAACCACACACGTATAATGCTCTCAACATTTGATTTTATTGAAAGACTGAAAAGAATGATATGGTACAATGATCCATCCCCCCTCACCCTCTTTTGTAGATGTGAGGGGGTGGAGAAAATCAAATCTAAAAAACTGTTGAAACCGGCTGCCACAAAGGAGAAACCGCGACTTACGAATGCTCGAACTGTAAAACCCTAAAATTCGGTTTCCATTTTTCCTAATTAATTTGAACCTTCACCTAAGTTTTTATATATTTTAAAACAAGCCTAAACTATATGTTATAATTAATAATACAATTAAGAAAACTAACCTAAGATATACTTAATTAGAAGCATGTTACAATATCAAAAACTTTCCTTTTCTTTGGCCTATGAAACCTACGATTCACTCACATAATTAAGAGATAAGAATCCCTTAAATTCGGCCATGTTTCACGCCCCATAATTAAACACAATCAATTCCCATCATGACTTACCTAAATTGGAGACAAGCTTCCCTATCTAATCCATATATGCTATACGTTTCTTCCCCTCTCAAAATTCATACGAAACAAACTTAATCACACACAAAGTTCTGCCACTTTGCTCTCTTTCAAGACCAAGTTTGAAGGTTGTTGCTGTTGGTGTTCGTTCGTAAGGTGCAAGGAATTGTTGTTGTGGTATTTGATTTGTGGGTTGGGTTCGTAATTTGTGTTCTTGTTCTCTTTTCTTTTTGCCTCGTTAAACAAAGGTATCACTAAACACCCTTGTTTTTCTTTTCCAATTCGACACATACACATGCTAATCTGAATATCTATAACACACTAAAACCCTAATCGTATATATGCTAATCTGATATGTGTATTGTTATGTTATTCGTTATCTATAATCACTTGGAGATCGACACATGAAATCATAAAATAACATGTCTAAAACCTGTTATAATCGACCCATGTTTCTGATCTGATTCGACTCCACTTGTTTCGACCTAGTCTGATCTAAACCCTAACCTAATCTGGTCTTGAATTCGTACTTATGAATCTGGAATAAAACCCTAAATAAAACCCTAACCTAATAGGATGGATTAGGGCCCGTTTTTGTGATTTTATGTGAAGTTGTGTGGCGTTAAATTGATGTGTATGCATGTGGTGTGAGTGTGTCGACAAGAAGGGCTGTTTAAGCGTGTAAAATATGGACTAATAAACCTATGAAACTTGCGTTACAATCAGATTTAAAAAAGGAACTAGACGTAAGGCTTGATTGGTCTCGGTATAAGACTTAGTGTCTCGTTAAGTTTTATGTCATCTATGTGTTCTTGCATGTTTCATCTAAGTGGTCGTATTATGCCTTTTAAAAAGTGTTAGATCTGAATTATATATGCTAAGATGTCGTGGTATTGGTTTGGTTAAACTTAAGTCGTTTGTTGTCTCGCTTTCTATGCTGTCCAGATTTGAGTCAAATTGAACGGGGTCTAAACTAATGATGCTAACGTATTCTTGTGTGACTCTTGAGTCTAAAACTTAGTTTAGGATGTGTGCTCTCTGGATATTAAGTTTTATAGCCATTGGAGGTCGGGTAGAAGGTCTTTTGATTTTTACAAGATTAAGTGTCAAAATTGTGTTTTGGATGTCTGGATTTCAGTCGCTGTCTTTGGTTTTTAATTTTCAAACCATAAGGATTTAAGAGCTCTCCTTTTACAGGAGTGATATTTAAGTTATGTATGACTTCCTCGAATTTTTGTAGATTTTTCTAAGGTGTATAAGTATGTTTAATAAATGGAAACTTTCGGGTTATTCGATCAGGTCATTATTCTGGGTAGTTTGGATTCATGAATTTTTAAGGCATAGTAATACTTTGAAATAAAATCTGGAAAAATTCATGTAAGTCCATAAGACACATAAGTATCTATATTAAATATTAGAGCATCTCAGTAAGAGTCTAAGTGTGGTTTTAAATTTCTTAAAGTAAGGGTCAGAATATGCTAAAATCAGAAATAAGATAGAAGTTAGGATTTTTGTTAAGTTAATACCCTTTAATATGTTTGAAACCTAAAATGCACTTGAACATTAATTATGATATAATTGGTCATATGTTAACCTAATTTCAATAACGAAACCCTAATCACATTAATGAATGGTGATAAGTAATTAAGAATCCGTTATGACATTAAATGAGCTAATAAGTAACATATGAACCCTAACCCGTGTAGATTCGTTGAAGAAGGCATGACGTTGTTTCCTTGTGTTCACTTTCCCGTTTGCTTTCATTTCATTTGCTAAGGTACAGATATTATGCCCTTTTTCAGTAAGGGTTTCTCATAACTCATTGATTTCCTGATATTTGTTATTTGATATGCTTGATCCATATTTGTTCAGTATTCGTTTGATTATTCGTTTCATGCTATATTCTATTCATATAGCTATTATCTGAGTTGGATAATTTATAATTATCCCTTATCATTAAATTGCATGTACTATGCCTATTATGTTGCTCATATTTGTAGCCAGTCATGGGGAGTCCATGGCCGTGCCATTGATGCACCCATGATATTGACACTATCTATGGAGGTGGGTTTTTGTCCACAGCGTTCCCATTTGTTTATATAACTGTATATATGGCGCACCTCGCCCGTGTTTATTATATGTATGTTTAGTCTAGAACTGGCATATGTATCTCTGTTTTGAAAGGAGCGTATGGATGCATCCTAGGTACTTTGTTCAGTTATGATATATACTTGTGAATGGACTTGAGTGTGTGCAATACACCCCATTTCACTTTTGGTACATCGAGCTAGCTACTCCATGTACAATTTGCTATATGTTTTGTTGGGCATTTCCTTTGATATTGATATCCACATTATGTTCATTAGTATGCTTTGATCTCTCTCATGTGACCCATATTCTAATCTTGTTCAGCAGGTTCCATTGGATTTATTCGCTTATTCGATTCGATTATGCTTATTATCTTTCATATGTTATATTTGTTCACTGAGCGTTAGCTCAGCCGCATTTTCTTTTCTCTGCGGTAGGTTATCACAGGGATGCTAGGCATGAGTGTTGAGAGTAGGAGCTAGAGACCAACCTTGCTTAGTTTTCCCACTTATTTATGTTTTTTTTAAGACAATTTATGGCTTTGGATATTGTATTGCCTTTTAGACTATGTTTGGATATCATTTTCTTTTGGAGTTGTAATGTTTGACTTAGTCTTTGCAATAAGAAGTATTCCGCTTGCGTTATTATGTTCTGATTGACACCATAATGTTACACTTAGGCCCTTTTCGGGTTGGGGTGTTACACGAACTAAGCCCTCGTTTATCACCCTCTATATAGTACTTATAGTTGCCATGCATTGTATAATGCATGAAGCACATATACATACATTCCCTATTTGGCTACAACTTGAACTAAAGTTTCATTAAACACCCATATAAATTTGACTATTGTGCATACTAATCCTAACAAATGCTACTTACTCTGAGAGTGTAGTAAGTAATCAAACTGTTGTCATCTCCTTGGATGGCAGTTGCTTTCATGAATAGATCGACTTCAGGTTCAGGGAAGATTCCTGCTTCCTTTTCTCTTCTTGCAACCTCCGTAAGCATTTCTGTATTCCATTGTTAAGTTACATATCAATATAGGGCTAATGGCCTCTAAATGTATCATAGTTGTCATCATTTCCTTTTATATGTATCGAACAATTTTTTTTGCTATTATGTGTACTAAACTTGATTTTTTGGGCATTTTGTGTAATTTATGACCATTTTGCCCCTCTCATGTTAATAAAATGAGGGGCAAAATAGTTATAAAGTACATAAAAATGCTTAAAAAATCGTTTAATACACATAATAGCAAAAAAAATTGTTCGATACATATAAAAAGAATAAGTAACAACTATGATACATTTTGGTGCCATTATCTTACCTTTAAAGTTTAATAGATGTGTCTTGGCTATAAATATAGTTAAATTTACCTAAACGAGATCCAACTCCTTGACATCTTGCTGAGAAGTCAAGGGTTTCCTTAACGGTCATTTCTCCAGCGTGAATATCGTGCTGGCTAATGTAGGCTGAAGTCCTCCGAGGTTCAAATTCATTCAACCCATGACCATTGTATGTTACCTCTCCACTAACTCTTAAGCTGGGATCGAGCCTTCCAGCCAGAGCCAACAGAAGCGATGTCTTACCAGAAGATGGTGGACCCAACAGAAGTGCCATCCTATAATATTACAAACACATATGTGAAACAATCTCCTCATACGCCATCCATTTTCACGCAATCTTAATAAAATGAACAGGATAACACATATAAATCATAAATAAAGGAACTAGTTTATACCTTCCGGGTTTGAGAATCCCGGATGCATCTTTAAGAATGTGAAGTTTCGTTTTCTCGGAGAAACTGATCCCCAACTTAGCTAGAAGTCCTTCAGTGATATTTCTAGCAGTATTGGTGAGCGTTGGCAACGCCCGATCTCCAACATGACAATCAGCTTCCACACTCAAATTTTGAAACCGAACTTCTACCGTCGGAAGGGAGATTCCGACCCTGAGATTAATCAACAACAAAACAAAATGTTTCTTAGTAAAGTGATGTTGACTCTACACTCTCAATAATTGCAACCTAAACATTAGTTATAAACTACAAGTCCTGTCTATATCAGATTTGCACTAGCCAAACTTTGTCTTAATAAATTTTTGTTTCATCTCATAACAACTTCGTTCAAGTCGCGAAATATGTCAAACTGAGTGTTCTTAGTTCTTACTTATATTTATTAATTTCCTATATCCACTTAGATTAGTAAACTAATTGCATCTATAAATCTATGGCACCTAAAAACGTTACCGTATAAGAAACTATATATTATGAAGCTAGATATTCTTTGATTTGTAACAAGTTACCGTATAAACCAACTGGGCTAGCTCAGTTGGCCACCAAGGTTTACTTAAGGTGCTTTAGGCTACGGGATGTTTGGCTAGGGGAGGTCTCAAGTTCGAGTCCCACCCGGGACTTTTACCCCTTCAGGAGATAAAAGGAGTAGCAAGCGGGTCTCAGGGTCAGCATCTGCCCAATTGGATGTCACTGTTCGACCTGAACCACTAACAACTAACAAGCCGTTAAAAAAAAACAAGTTACCGTATAAGAAACTATAAATTATGAAGCTAGATATTCTTTGAATTGTAACAAGTTGTATGCAGCCATCCATAACTTTCAAAATCTGATAATAAATATTCAATAGCTATAAGTAAACTTATAACTGAACTATGCTCAAAATGATCACACTTTTTCTTAAAATTTGTTTTCATCTAGCTCTATAAAAGTTGTGAATCTGTAAACTCATGCTATTCACCTAAACTGAAAATACGATCTACAACAAAACTATCAGTTAAAAGGTAAAACTATTATGCTGCGAAATTAAAGTCAAAATTATCACAAATTTTTGTAAACTGTGTTTCTTTTTAGTGTAGAGCTGATATATTACTTTGTGCAAAAGTAGTAAATCAGCTATACAAAAGTTGTGAACGTAAACTAAAACAATAAGAGAGCAGAGCGAGTTGACTTACTTATCAACTCGATCTTTAAACTTCCTCAAAAAAATCTCATTATCTTCTTCAGCAACTTTAAAAATCTTATCAATAAACTCTTGTCTAGCACGAGGGTCAAGTTCTCTAACATCAACAAGCATTTGTTCGGTAGGTGATGATACCAAAATACGCATGATCGTCAAGGTGCTGAGATGGCCGTTTAACTTGTGCTAGCCTTGACATTTGGGTCTTCGGTAACAGTGATAAAAAGTCATTATCAAGCATATATAGCTTAATTATGCATTAGAATGTAACAGAGTTTGAAAGGAATTGGTGTGGCATGATGCCTATTTATAGAGCAAAGATATCACTAAATATAGTTTGAGATAAGGATAATATGTACAGGTGGATTCTCCTACTTAATTTGCTAGTCAAGGTGGTTGTGCAACTTGTTGGAGATGCACGAGGAATGTTCTTACTGATTCTATTACTATTCCAACCATGTCTAATTCATGCATTCATGTAGGACATCTACTTCTTTAATTTCAACCTTCTTAGTCCATTGTATATAGTTACTTTAAGCTACTTGAACATCTTTATATTAGAATCAAGGTTTTCAAGATCGGGATCTTACCTAGGATCGTTTTCTTCTTTGCAAGATTGTGATCATAAGATCGGATCAGGATCCTAAGATCCTACTATAATGCTATTTTTTAATGATCTTTGTAATATTATTCAAATCTACAAATTATTATATATTCTAAACATGAAATTATATGAATATTTCATGAAAATGTTGTCATAAATTATGAATATGGAATATTTAAGAAGAATCACCTATTGTTTTTTAAATTATATAAAACCATAAACCATAAATTTGTAGTTTTTTAGTTTGCAGTTTGAGGAAAGTAAGATCGGATCGGAGTAGATCTTAAAATCCTATGGTCAAGATCAGGATCCTATAAGATCTTAATCTTGTTAAGATCCTACGTAGGGTCCGGATCGTTTTTGCTTCGTAGAATCGTAAAATCGTACGATCCTAAGATCAGGATCGGGATCTTAACAACTATGATTAGAATAATATCTACTTCTTTAATTTCAACCTTTTTAGTTTGCATGCATGTTGGATTCTCCTACTTAATTTGCTAGTCAAGGTGGTTGTGCAACTTGTTGGAGATGCACGAGGAATGTTATTACTGATTCTATTACTATTCCAACCATATCTAGTTCATGCATGCATGTAGGATATCTACTTCTTTAATTTCAACCTTCTTAGTCCATTGTATATAGTTACTTTAGGCTACTTGAACATCTTTATATTAGAATCAAGGTTTTCAAGATCGGGATCCTACCTAGGATCGTTTTCTTCTTTGCAAGATCGTGATCATAAGATCGGATCAGGATCCTAAGATCCTACTATAATGCTATTTTTTAATGATCTTTGTAATATTATTCAAATCTACAAATTATTATATATTCTAAACATGAAATTATATGAATATTTCATGAAAATGTTGTCATAAATTATGAATATGGAATATTTAAGAAGAATCACCTATTGTTTTTTAAATTATATAAAACCATAAACCATAAATTTGTAGTTTTTTAGTTTGCGGTTTGAGGAAAGTAAGATCGGATCGGAGTAGATCTTAAAATCCTATGGTCAAGATCAGGATCCTATAAGATCTTAATCTTGTTAAGATCCTACGTAGGATCCGGATCGTTTTTGCTTCGTAGAATCGTAAAATCGTACGATCCTAAGATCAGGATCGGGATCTTAACAACTATGATTAGAATAATATCTACTTCTTTAATTTCAACCTTCTTAGTTTGCATGCATGTTGGATTCTCCTACTTAATTTGCTAGTCAAGGTGGTTGTGCAACTTGTTGGAGATGCACGAGGAATGTTATTATTGATTCTATTACTATTCCAACCATACTAGTTCATGCATTCATGTAGGATATCTACTTCTTTAATTTCAACCTTCTTAGTCCATTGTATATAGCTACTTTAGGCTACTTGAACATCTTTATATTAGAATGCAAGGGTCATGCCATCATCTAAAGGTTGTAACTCGTTGCAGGAACTTGACTATGGTACTCTTGACTGTAGCAAGTATTCTACCGTGCATTACTAAACTATTTGAGTGTTTACCAGCGATTCAAAGTCTGTCTTCACTACTACATAAAAGGCCATATAGATCACGTCATATAGATCGGTTATGTAAAAAAACGATCTATATATCTTAAATAGATCGGTGTTTTGTTTAATAAACGATCTATTTATTTGCAAACTTTAATAGAACGGTTTATATGAAACAACCGATCTATATAATCTAAGTTTTTTAACATGTGTTTGTTATATAGATCGGTATAAATAAATAAACGATCTATTTACCGAAAATTCACCAAAATAATTTTAGGCGGGATAAACTTTTGGTTTGCCGCTTCACCAAATTCACCAAAATTTAGACACACAAATCCCCCCAAATTTCCCCAAACCCCATATACTCTCACAAAAAAAACCCCTAGAAACCCCATATTTCACAGCCGACTCTTATCATTTCCCCCAAAATTTAGATCCAGGTATATCATCTATTTCATTTAACTCATTCATTAAATTACTTTGATTTGCATATCATTCATTTCAATCATTCATTAATTACACTCATTCCACTCGTTGATTGATTGATTGTTAGGGTCTTATGATATTTATAAAATGCTTCTGTTTATGAGATTGATTGTTAGGGTCTTATGCATTTAGAGGTATTGATTGATTTTGTTTTTGTTTGATCTTTTGATTTTGATTTTGAATTTGATTTTTGTTTGTTTGTTTGTTGTAGATAAGGATCGAGAATTGAGCGAGGCGCAAGCGGAGATTAAGGCGCTGCGGTTATCGGAGCGAGGCGCAATGCAGAAAATGGGAAGAGTGTTGATTTGGGCTTCAAGACTCCAAGAGAGGCTATTCAAGGTATACTTTTATTTATTTTTTTTAGAACTTTTTTTGTTTGTGAAATGAGTTGTTTTGTTACTGTTGAGTTTGGATAATTTATGAGGTTTTCCAAAATTAAATTTGCCCTTGAACTATGAAAATAAGGTAACACAAACATTTCTAGTTATGAGCTTTTTAAGATGTATGTTTGACCAAGGTTTGTTTGAATGGGGTTGTTAATATTGGATATATGGTTCGATCTTGTGAAACGGGCGAGCTTAAAGGGGGTGAAACGGGGATGTTAAAAAGTGATGAAACTGGGAAGCTTAAAAGGCCAGATGAGGTTCCGTGCTTGTGTTCCGCTGAAGGTTGTTTTCAGCAGGATACATGTAGCATTGGGTATTAGTTAAACATGACCCGATACCTGGTAAAGGGCATACTGTAATGTTAATCAAAATGATGTTAGAGATTTTGACTTGTTAGAGAGTTCAGATTTATAATTTAAACTTACGTTTGTGACGCCCGTTGTACAATACTGCGTAACAGAGTTGTCGGGGTATAGGGCCAGGCTGAGATTTGTTTATCTGTTTCAGGTTTTTGTATAGCAAATGATGTAACTTAAGCTGTAAAGGCTCCCGAAACTCGGGTTAGCTGTTAAGTTGTGGTTCTGAATCAGTTTGTTGCATTTTAGAACTAGTTCTTGCTTGATTGGCATTTATTAATAGAAACTAATCTATTTTTCACATGTTAATAGAATATAAACCATTAGTGAGAATCAACTTTTTGGAATTTCTATGGTGGGAATAGTACATGCCACAGTGCTAAGACGGTGAGGACTATTATAGTTCGAAGGGACTATCTCCATTATGTCAAGAAGTACCAAAGGTAAAAAATAGAGCATGATCATTACAATCTGAACAACAGCAAAGTTTAGTGTGGTATCATAATTTGTTTATATCAACTTGTTTTGTACAGATACGAGAAGAGACACTCCAACATCCCTGCTCACATCTCGCCATGTTTCCGTGTGAGGGAGGGTGACCATGTCACAGTTGGGCAGTGCAGGTTTGTTTGTTTTTTGTGTCTGACTTACATACTGAATCATAGTTTTTCAAATCTTTTTGCTTTTATGTAGAAGTTTTCTTGAACCAAATTTGACTGATATCGTTCCATCGACATTAAAATGCTGTTGTTTCTGGTTTTTGCCAACACTTTTGAGAGCTATTTTAAGGAATTTTGATATTGGGTATGTGTTCTCTCTATCTGTGTAGCAGGACATGGATGTTGGATGTTGGATGCTCAGGTCAGTTAGTTCTGTGTAGCAGTCGCTGCATCTTCAGCCGGCCCGGTTGATGGCAATGTCGTTGAAAGAACATCCAACAATGATGTCCGTAGTTATCCTTTCGTTGTTACGCATACATGTGACGGTGTTCCAGTAGTCCAGTACCATCCTCATTACTAGGTTAGGCTTTTAATGATTTTCATAATACATTCATCCATTGTAGGTATTGTTAATAACCATGTATCTAAAAGGCATGTCCCACTGCTGTGTATACGCATATAGGAAAGGGACCAGTCGTGTTGGATTTTGGGGCTGGAGTGATCCGCAAGGATGTGTTGCTACCCAGTATTACAATGTCGCACAACATAGGAGGACGGGAATGTGAGACCCATCACGAGTTTTGTGAAACCATTTCTGCTCCTATTTTCCGGGCACAAGAACAAACAATCGACCAACAGCCGCGCCTGGCAGAAGGTAACACGTTTCAGATACTTAGAAGCACTTTTAGCTGCTACGTTATGGTAATACACCTTTTATATAAGTGGGTTTCAAAATTCCCTTGCTGTTTATTTTGTAAATGCAGTCGTAATCTTGCAAGATTCCAGTCAAATTTCAGCCGGTCAAGGCCGTGCATATGGGCCGCGCAAAAGGAGTTTCGCCGACATGTGCACGGGTTCGTTCACATATTAAGACATAATGAGTTTTAAACAATGTCGTAACAGCCGCGGAAGATGCATTGTCAGCCAGACAATCTCATACACGTCAACGTTAGTGACAACCTCCTCTTTTTCTATAACTTTAACGTACGTACTTTAGCTCCCCTAACTTTGGGTTGTATGTTGATAGTCTATGTAAGTTCATGTTTCGTTCTATGCTCATATATAATCAGTTATCCTAATCATAATATAACAAATATGTTTTCTTTCTTCATAGGTTGTTAGTGATATGGTCTCAGTGAAGAATGCAATCGAAATTATTTCGTCGCGATTGAGGGAGAGTCAGCATCGAGATCGCAGTCATTTTCAAAATCGATTACAATCACCTGATAGGTTCTTTCCTCCTGAAGAGGAATTTATGCATCATCAAAATAACATGGGGCGCCAATGTTAAACTGCTTGAGTATGCAGTCCCCAAACTCATTATAAAGTCGAGAAATAAGCTTGCTCAGATTAGTGAAGTAAGCCTATATCGTCTCTGCACTTCAAAGTTATCCTCCAATTATCTTTGATGTTATTGATTATGTCTTCTGACTTTTATTTTATTATTATTATTCTCAAATAAGCTTTCGGGAGCCAATGTTAAACTGCTTGATATGAGCTCAGAAGTAACAGAGCATGTCATCCAAATATCTGGGACCCCAGAGCAAGCTGAGAGAGCCCAGAGCTTGCTTCAAGGATTTATATTGAGCAGTATGTGAAAAAGTATATTTATTGTTGTCCTCAAGGCTGAACCGTTTTTATTGCTTTCAGGGGGTGGAATGACCAGTATTGAACCAACAGCTGGCGCAATTAATGATATGTGTGTGTTTCGCAATTACAGTAAAATTTGCATCTAAAGTGTTCATATTTTCAATCTTATTGTAAATGTCACATCTTTTCATTGTATATATGCAGGAAGAGATGGAGGAGGATCAACAGAATTCTATTTATGATGATTACAAATTTTTGACAAAAGAGGAGCCTTGATCCCTATGGTAATTGTATTTAGTCCATTTAGCTCACTTTTTTGCCTTTTGCCACACTGAGATTAGTATCCAAACGGATTGTTGCAGCTTAGAAACGATATAAGAGGATTGTCGCTTTCTAATGCAAATGATGACGATAGCCTCCCCGTATGTTGGAAAGGCTTGAAACCATTCACGCTCGTTCAAGAAGCCAAACCCTTTTTTAAGCCGATAATGTTGAGCTTTGCAAGATCAAATAATGTTAGGTTTCAGTTGGACCCTGAAGCATATCTCATCATCAGTGTAAGAAAGTCACATGAAAACTAGCAGCAGTTCAATTATATTCACAATAAAATTTATAACATCGAACGTGCATATACATATTTTCGCAGAAACATGGAAATGAAAATACTACATGCAGATTTACCTTCTTGTACAAGTCCTATCTGAACCGTTCAGGTTCTTACACTGGGATAGATGGAAAATAGTCTGTAGAACTTGTATGCTGCAACTCAACATTGCATCTCTAGTACTTGTATGCTGCAACTCAACTAGCAGCAGGCTATAATCAACTAGCAGCAGGCTATAAGTTAACTAGCAGCAGGTAACAACGCTAGCATACAAGCAGTACCTTCACATAACTAGCCGTCTATTGCATTTGTGGTAATTGCTGTGGGTTAGATTAGTTTCTTCCGCTGAAACTGAGTTAGTATCAAAAGATAAGTCAATAGGAGTATGGGTCAGGATTTGTTTTGTTTTACCTCTGAACGTGTTTTCACTTTTTGTTCGTATATATTTATATGGTGTTGTATTTTTTGAAGCCATTTGGTGTCTTATTGTAAGATGATTATTTTGTTGAATATATGTATCGGAATATTAGTGTATTGTGTGATTGAACATAAATTTGGAAAAAATATGGGTTTCTATAATTTTTTTTTTTTTTAATTTGGAAAAAACCTATATAGATCGGTTATTGGGTATTAACCGATCTATATGTGTTGTCATATAGATCGGTTATCTGATATCAACCGATCTATATGTGGATCATATAGATCGGTTCTCAACCGATCTATATGTGACTCGCTCATAAAGATCACCTTTATATAGAACGGTTCAAAACCGATCTATAAGTGGGTTTTCCACCGATCTATATAAGCTTTTGTGTAGTAGTGCTTGTTGGCGTGGGATCATTGAGGCTGTATTGATTACAATCTGTATAATCGATTCAAATTCTGAGATTATCTATTTATTGTGCTAATTTTAACTCTGTTTTGGCTATGGCTCAAGTGTTGTGCTCAACACGGAGTACCACAAGAGCTTCCAACCACATTAGTCCACCTCAAATACTTGTTTCACTAAAAAAAATATATAGGTACTTTTATTTTCACACTTTTAAAAAGAGTGCAAAATTTTATTAATTTATTAACGCTCAAGAATGTGTAAAAACCGGTTAAGTTTATAAGTGTTTAAAAAAATTGTAAAACAATATACCTTTCACACTTATAGTTGTATAAAAAAATAGTTCACACTTTTAAATGTGAAGATTGAAATCAAAGAATTCTCTACACTCCTAAGTAAGAAAATTAATTATAACATCTAATTTCTCAACAGTTGATTAGGAAGTGTAGAGACATTGGGTGTTACAAATGACTTACACACCTATAAGTGTTGACATTTCTTGGATTTTCACACACTTAAAAGTGTGAACTTTTTTTTTGTATAATTATAAGTGTGAAAAATCTATTGTTTTACATTTTTTTTCACACTTATAAATGTAACCAAATTTTACACATTCGTAAGTGCTAATAAACTAATAAAATTTTACATACATTTTAAAACGTCACTACAAGAAAACATAGCTCGGGCGACGGACACCCTGCCGACGACCGAGTGTCGTCGGCAGTATTCGCTAAACGACAAAAAAATGGCTTGACCAAGCCAAGGTTGCGTTGAATTTTTATATCCGTATTATGTCGACGACGTTTCGTCGGTAAAATAATTCTAATGTTTGACTTGGTGAAAACCTGGGTGGGAATTTGACCCGCCAAAACTATGTTGACGTCATGTCGTCGGCATAGTATAAACCAAAAAATAATTGTGATTAGCGTGGGATAGCGGATAATTAAGAGTTGTTTTGCCTTTAGTTTAATGACGCCGACGACATGACGTCGGCACATATTTAAGTCAAATTTTTTGACTTTTCCCTCTTGTGAATAATAGCGAATTGTTGGGCGGGGTTTTTCCCGCCTTTATTATGCCGACGACAGGTCGTCGGTGATATTTCCCGCCAAAATTTCCCTCCAACCCGCCAATTTTTTACTTATATATATATATCATATAATAAAATTATCACAAAACACGTAAATTCTCACACATAACAATGGATGGTTTAACGCCGGAACAGGAATGGTCGAAGGCTTTATCACACGAGCTCCTGTATAATGAAATTATACTTCATTAGGGCTGAGAAATTTTTGATGAATATGGTTCTTATGAGAACTGTGCACCGTGGCAGAGGGACAAGATTCTGGAATGGTTGAGGAGAAAGCCGTACTATAGAGAGTATTTGGAAGAGCTAGATGCTGCTGAAGCTCAACGTGCTGCTGAAGCTCAAGCTGCTGCTGTTGGAGGTGACGATGAAGCTGAAAGCACGTTGGACCTCAACACCGAATTTGGTAATCTGGAAAATAGAGTAACAAATCTCGAAGCTACGTTTGCACGTATCAAGGAAATGAGAGAAAGGAAAGGAAAAGATGGTGCGAGTTCCAGCAAAGCGGGAAGTAGCCGCAAAAAAAAAAATAAACGGGTCGTTTCGTTTGATCTGTTTCGTTTGGTTTTCGAGTTGTTTAGTTTGAGTTGTTTCGTTTGGTTGTCGAGTTGTTTAGTTTGAGTTGTTTTGTTTGGTTGTCGAGTTTTTCGTTTGAGAACTCTTGCGTGTTTTAAATAAAATGTGTGCATTCGTGTTTGTTAATTGTGATGTTGTTTCTTCAAATAAGGTCATAAACCAAAACACCCTTTTGGTGCAGGAAATAAGCAATCCCAAACACCCCTGTTTGGACAGCATAAACCAAACGGCTCTTGTGGGCTGTTGATGAACTCAAATAAGTACATTTTATTACTATCATTTATCCTATTAATTTGACTTGTTTTATTATATTATGTATGAGGATTGATACTTAATCGTTTACTTTTGTAATTCTCAGTTGAAAACAAGCATTTGGTGAAACTTGGCGATTTTGGACTAATTATGGGGCAAAACATGCAAGAAGTTAAGAGTCTACTGAAATGTACAAGATCAAGACTAATCTGCTCCAGATGCGCCGCATCTTGCTTATCACATACGGCGCATCACTATCAATATTTCACCAGATACGATCCAAGATACAAGAGGACATGCGCCGCATCCAAAGATAAAGATACGCCGCATCTTCTGGCGGTGTACGAATATTCCTGAATATTATAATCATGGACCCCACGCGAAGTTAAGTAAATGCGCCGCATCTACTTACTAGATGCGCTGCATCTTACCCTCAGACAGAAACTATAAATACCCCAAATACCAGACGAATTAAGGGTTCGGAAGTTTTAACAGAAGACCGAAGACCAGAAACCAAGGACGAATTCAGTCGAATAGCGAGCACAAGACACACTCAAATCAAAGATACAAGAGCTGTAAGAAGGTGCTGCATGTGTTTAATTCATTAAGTAGTTTTGTTTTATTGTGTTAGTAAACTTTAATTCATCAAGATTGGTGGCTTGTGTAATGTGACAACGGAAAGATTGCACTCCCTTAAAACTGCTTTCTCATTAATTAAAGTTTATATGTTGATGTCATTGGTGACTTTTATTAGTGCATTGATAACCTCTGTGTCTAGCTGAACGTTGATCGGGTCGCCATGCCTCTGCCCTCGCCTGTTTATTAGATCGCCTATGCATTCTATGGTCTGTAGAAAAGTAGGAAGAAAGATAAACGGGATAGTCATAAGTAATCATTAAGGGTTTACTCGCCGATAAGATTAGAACCAACGAGAAAGGACTTAATCTCGGTGCGTTGCATCGAACTATACACTTCATATAACACTAGCAATAAAACAAGTGACAAACTACTTATCATAAGGACAGCCCTCTTATTGTCTCGAGTATTTATCTGTGTACGTGTGTGCTATTCGCTGATTCGTGCCTATTGGTTTAGTTTATTATTTAATTGCAACCAAATCGTGCCAGTCTCTCAGGCTGAACCCCCTTGCGTTAGATTAGATTGTATAGCTAACTTAATATATTAAAATACTGATTAGAATAACGAGATAATACGTTCCATTCTTAGTGATCGACACTCTACTTACCATTATATTCATACTGACCGGGTACACTGCTCGTTAAGTGTGTATGTTATTGATAAGTCGGCTAAATATAAATTTAAAACTTGAGTAGGCATTAATACTGCTAAACCGCAACGACACATCGCACGCATCAAGTTTTTGGCGCCGCTGCCGGGGAGTGAATTGTTATTATCTGTTAATTTGATTAGTATTTTAATTAGGTTTTAATTTTTTTTATCTAACCGCTAATTTTGTTGTGTATTAGATTAATTTGCATTCATTGTACTATTTTGCATATTTTCTGTTTTTGTGTGTTATTTGTTTGCTTTTGTTTGTGTTTATTTTCGTGTGTTTTTATTTGTTTTAATTTTTCGTATTTTTTGTGTTCTGCTATCGTTGTACTGAGCTAAATCAAACGATACGGCGCATCTGATTTCTCAGATACGGCGTATTGCGTTTAATTTTTATAAAATACAACGCGTTTAAATAATTCGATACGACGCATCTTTTCCCCAAGATACGGCGTATCTGTTTTTGATAAAAAATTTTCTAAACGTTAACGATATACGACGCATCTGCTTTAGCAGATACGGCGTATCTATTATTTAATTAAAAACAGTTTTCGAATTATTAAACAGATACGGCGTATCGATTTTTATCGATACGGCGCATCTTCTGAATCAAAAATCTTATATTTTGAAACGTAACGAAAATACGGCGCATTAACTTTTGTTAATACGACACATTTAATTTTTAAATAAATATTGATTTTTGATAATTAAAACAGATACGGCGCATTCTAATACTCCTAAGCGGCGTATCTATTTTCTGAATAAAAGTCTGATTTAATTTTAACGATTATAAGATACGGCGTATCCAACTTTTTGGATACGGCGCATCGTCTGCAGATATCAGTTATTTGTATTCTTATATCCGTTTCTATATTCATTAATTTCTCTTCTAGCAAACAAATCCTACTGATGATTTTACCTTTGATGACAGATTTTGCTATGGAAGACATGTCAGTTAACGGATATCTTGCTAAGGAATGCTTGCTTTCGGATTCATTCAATGTGCTCATGATCGATGCAGATTTATTCTCTTGGGAGACCCCTCTTGAAGCTGCTTTTAAGGAATTCATGCGTTTATGCAACATTGACAAAGGGGTATTCTCTTATGATGTATTTGTGAGGTACACTAGAGATGAATTGTCGCTCTTATGGCCTATCATCGAATCCAAAGGATTGAACTGGACTACTATCGAAGAAGATGATGGGAAATTCTACCTTGCATACATGGACTCAAGCAACAACAGCTGTGGTGGAGGCAATACCCAAATCTCTTACATGCCTTATTCCGAACAGTACTGGGGATTAAATGAGAACTATCTGGATGATGACAGAATTTATGCTGTGGCGGAGTTACTATTTCATGGCAGGTTGGTGAGATTGATGGACCTCTCCCTCAATGATTGGCTTGAACTTAAATATGGTAGTCCGAAATTTGCTCCTGCAAATGAAGTTGAGCGGATTATGACTTCGTGGTTGACACGTAGTTTTAAGGAGCAATTTAACGAGCTCATGGAAATAAGGAGGAATATGATTGGAAAAGCTTGCTTTGACGTTGACCATGATCCTAACGATGTTGATTTTTCAGAATGGTTGGCTAGTAAGTTTAATAACCATAAGAGCATGGATCGAGCTACTAAGGATGCATTATGGGTATATTGGATGAGAGGAGAAGACGAAGAAGTAGAGAGCGACTATGGGTCGTCACTTCATGATTCTACAGTCAATGAGGGAATTGAAGAATTATTCAGAATAGACATTGACGTGTTCGATTATGAGACGCCCTTGTGCAAGCAATTCAAGGAATTTAACTACCTTCTTCAAGTCGACGATGATGTGCTAACTGGAGATCTACCAGGATTTAAGACTTATGACGATTTCAAAAACACCTGGTACTATGAATGGAATGACCAAGTACCATGGGTTTGGGATAAACCATGGGAATTTGAGCACATTAATCACACCTGTACACCCTTCGTTTTCAAGGACGGGAGTAGTGTTTGGCCGACCTGTGATTATAAGAGTGACGGAACCTGTAATGGGGGAAGTATTATTGGGATGAAACGGGTTGGAAAAGATGTAACCTTTGAAGATTATGAGTGGTACGATAATGTTGAAGACTGCCCACGAAAAATGGAAGCTTTGCAAGAAAAGGGTAGAATTGAATACTTGAAAGGACTTAAGGGAACATCAAATACTACTTTCTGGGAATGGGTGCATGAACAATTTGATGATTACACGAAGCTTAGTCGACGGCTACAATGGGAATTGGAAAGAGAGTGGGAGGCAATTCAAGAAGATGATTGCAATGAGTCATTAATCAATGAACTTGATGACTATTTAATTAAGGATCCTTATTTTAAGTATGTTGATAATGACGAGGAAGAATTCACCAAAAGAAAGTGTCAACTACTTGGGATCCCTTATAATAAGCCACCCATGATTATTTCTGAAAAATTTAAAATCATCAAATATTCTTTGGGACCAGAGGAAGAGTATGTTGCGACGACGACCAAGAGTTATACTAGATTAAGTCGAACGGAGGAAAACGTCGCAGAGCTATACGGGAACATCTTTCAGATGAAGGAAGAAGGATGGACAGTGACAAGAACTAAATGATGAGCTGAACGTGAGTCTAACTTGAAGACTCTGGAATAAAGACAAGTGCTTACCGGGAGACAACCCGGATTTATCTTTTAATTTTCTGTTTGTGTCGAGTCAGTCAGGCCGCAGAGGATACGGCGCATCTCCATCCTGAGATGCGACGCATCTCCTGCAATGGTCATATCTTTATTTTTCCGCATACTTTTATTTTCGAATTTAAAACTTTTTATCAGTTTATTTTAATGCGGCGCATCCCTGGTTAAGGATGCGGCGCATCTTCTATTCTGATCCGTATTTATTCCAGGCTCGATACGGCGTATCTTCTTCCATAAGATACGGCGCATCGACTGACCTGATGATTTTCATTTTTACTTTTATGTTTTATTTTTACCTAACTACTAATGTGTTATGCAAGTTCGAACCTTTCTTATCTTAGGTGTGTTTTGAAGCCTTGGTGGTATTATAGATCCCTGCATTTCCTGTGGATACATCGAATATGAAGCTTAAACGTTCTAATCCACAAGAAAGATGATTTTTGCTCTAATACTAATGGAGGATCATACCGAGCAAATCTCAGGGGAGTTTTTCTGTTCTAATTCTTTTATTTTCCAGTTTTTAACCTTTGATACAAACAACGAGGACGTTGTTTAACTTAAGTGGGGGGATTGGAGAATTAGAACACTTAACACTTACTTGTCCTAAACTTTTCAAAATATGCTTAAAATGTGCTTAATATATCAAAATTTAAAATTTTTAGCATGTTTTTGTTTAAAGTCTAAGTTGCATAACTGCACACATGACGTTATTTTTAAAAATTTTGATTTTTCAAAATTCACAAATCTATGAGTGTGCCGGTGACTTGTAAACTTTAGAACTTGGCTTGTATACTATTCGAGACCACCATAATAAGTATTATTTATATAATTGGAATGACTTGTCTAAACTGGTAAATTTCTAGGATTACACCCAAATAGCCTTTATATGTTATGTGTTATTAGCTAACTACACTGGTTAGTTAACCCCCGTATAAACCCTTTTGTTACTCTCATTTTTAGAGTAAGATACCCCTAGAAAAACACTCAGAGCCATTCCTTTCGTTTCTTACACCTTTGTTAAAATGTTTCGTTACACCCTTACACCTTAGCCTACCCTGTAGATTAGAATCCGTGGTTGGTTAATTGCTATAGGCAAAGTGTGTTTCCTTACATTACCTGTGTTCGCGTGCGTAATTCATTATCTATGGTTAGGTCGGGAAATTGCACAATGCAATTGGAGTGAAAGTAAATATTGTATATCTTTGAATTTATTTTTCGTGTGTTTACTACTTTCACTATTACCGTTATTTCTGAAGTTATGAAAAGTATAGAAAAATTATCCAGAATTATCATTATAGTGATGTGGTGAAATTTTGCACATCTATGTTTATGTTTCAAGTTAAAAAAAAAAAAAAAAAAAAAAAATAGAAAAGAAAAAAAAAAGAAGAAAGTTGGATGTTTGTTTTAACCAACGATGTAAAGTTATGAGAGTGGTCGATATCACCACTAATTGTTGTTATATATTTATGGATTGAATGGGAGTTGGCAGTTATGGGAACGTCAACTAAGGTTTATTCTTTGATTAAGATCTTGTTGAGTATAATTCGTGTCTACCTAAAGCGTGTGTTTCAAGTGTTAAAGCGTGAGTTATTCAATGATATGAGTCTTATTCATGGGATGGTTGGGATAGTGATTAACCACACTTAGGATTTTAATTTATTTGTTTTGTTTATTTTTCATTTTACACCAATTTATATCCCAAATATTATCCATGCCCTGTATTATTCTTTATCCAACCAAACCTTTGATTTATTGAGATTAGGGATTTAAGCAATCTTAAGTATCGTAGTCGTGGATTCGGCTATGTATTTATGATTTTGTCGCCCTTTTTGATATATTATTATTGGTGAAGTTTGGACCTATCTTTAGCCTATTCGAGTTAAGGATTTGAGCAATTGCAAGTATCGTGTTCGTGGATTCGATCATGTATTTGTGATTTTGTCGCCTTTTCTGGAATTTGAGATCGATAGTGATTAAAGAATAATTAACCCTTAAACCTCAAAACCCTTTTTACCGCTTTAGACTTGTTATTCCTTGGCTTTAGTGGGGGAGATGTGTATACTTGCCAAGCTTATGATAGAATATTCGTCGCGACTGGACAGTTAAACGATTAGATTTGCTTTTATCAAAATATTTTATTTTACTTCTAATTCGTTAAGTGTTTAGTTGTGTGATTATGACAAAAATGAATACATGCTTAAATATAAAAATAAATCCTAATATCTTTTAGGATACATTTTCATAAGATTAATTCTAAGGTTTACTTGGGGACAAGTAAAGCTCAAGTGGGGGGATATTTGATGAACTCAAATAAGTACATTTTATTACTATCATTTATCCTATTAATTTGACTTGTTTTATTATATTATGTATGAGGATTGATACTTAATCGTTTACTTTTGTAATTCTCAGTTGAAAACAAGCATTTGGTGAAACTTGGCGATTTTGGACTAATTATGGGGCAAAACATGCAAGAAGTTAAGAGTCTACTGAAATGTACAAGATCAAGACTAATCTGCTCCAGATGCGCCGCATCTTGCTTATCACATACGGCGCATCACTATCAATATTTCACCAGATACGATCCAAGATACAAGAGGACATGCGCCGCATCCAAAGATAAAGATACGCCGCATCTTCTGGCGGTGTACGAATATTCCTGAATATTATAATCATGGACCCCACGCGAAGTTAAGTAAATGCGCCGCATCTACTTACTAGATGCGCCGCATCTTACCCTCAGACAGAAACTATAAATACCCCAAATACCAGACGAATTAAGGGTTCCGAAGTTTTAACAGAAGACCGAAGACCAGAAACCAAGGACGAATTCAGTCGAATAGCGAGCACAAGACACACTCAAATCAAAGATACAAGAGCTGTAAGAAGGTGCTGCATGTGTTTAATTCATTAAGTAGTTTTGTTTTATTGTGTTAGTAAACTTTAATTCATCAAGATTGGTGGCTTGTGTAATGTGACAACGGAAAGATTGCACTCCCTTAAAACTGCTTTCTCATTAATTAAAGTTTATATGTTGATGTCATTGGTGACTTTTATTAGTGCATTGATAACCTCTGTGTCTAGCTGAGCGTTGATCGGGTCGCCATGCCTCTGCCCTTGCCTGTTTATTAGATCGCCTATGCATTCTATGGTCTGTAGAAAAGTAGGAAGAAAGATAAACGGGATAGTCATAAGTAATCATTAAGGGTTTACTCGCCGATAAGATTAGAACCAACGAGAAAGGACTTAATCTCGGTGCGTTGCATCGAACTATACACTTCATATAACACTAGCAATAAAACAAGTGACAAACTACTTATCATAAGGACAGCCCTCTTATTGTCTCGAGTATTTATCTGTGTACGTGTGTGCTATTCGCTGATTCGTGCCTATTGGTTTAGTTTATTATTTAATTGCAACCAAATCGTGCCAGTCTCTCAGGCTGAACCCCCTTGCGTTAGATTAGATTGTATAGCTAACTTAATATATTAAAATACTGATTAGAATAACGAGATAATACATTCCATTCTTAGTGATCGACACTCTACTTACCATTATATTCATACTGACCGGGTACACTGCTCGTTAAGTGTGTGTGTTATTGATAAGTCGGCTAAATATAAATTTAAAACTTGAGTAGGCATTAATACTGCTAAACCGCAACGACACATCGCACACATCAGCTGTTGTTAAGAAAACAACATAAACCAAACGGCCCTGTTTGGACATCATAAACCAAACGACCCCTTATGGTTGAATCTTGATGGATACTTAAGTTTTCACAACGCCTCCAACATTAAAGCGTACAAATTAAAAATATAAAGCACGTTCGACATCAGTTTTCACAACAACAACAACATTTTATTAAACAACAACAATAACACAACAAACAACGACAACGACAATAACAGCAACAACAACAACAATAACAGCAACAACAACAACCTACATACGAAGATTTCCCATATCACCTACCATGTCATTATAAAGGTCGTGAAGTAAGGCAGCTGAATCAGTTGTGTGTTTGTTTGGATGCATATACACTTCTAGCATTTTATTGAGTACTATTATCTGGTGATTCAGTTTGATGCAGTTTGAGCACTCTGTATTTCCAGGACTTGATGTTGAAGGTCCTGCAGTGTAATGAGTTGGAGTTGTGGATGGTCTTGCGGAATGAGTTGGAGGCGTTGAAGCTCCAACAGAAGCGGTCATTTTGGCTAGTCGTTCCTCCTTCCATAAAAAAAATCGCATCCATACTCCTTTGTCCCACCCTGTTAAAGAGTAAAAATTATTATTTTTAACAACTAACCAAATTATTTAAATAACACACAAAAAAGTATGTAATTGTTCACCTTGGATAAAGGACACGCATAGTATTGTTTACCACGGGAGTGAGATCGATGCGATTGTCGCAGAATTACGTCTCCTCGTCCACAAGGACAAGCAAAAGCTTCAAATTCCGCCATCTTCACCATGATAACAGTGTGTGTTTGTGGTTGTGAGGATTTGAGAGTGTATAATGTGTTTTTGTGGTTAAGAGCAGATCTGCTAACTGTTATATATAGTAAAAAAAAATAGATCTTTTGGTGGGAAGTTTTGGCGCCAAAATTTCGGCAGGCTTTTTGGGTGGGAAGTTTTGGTGGGAAAGTTTAACATCTCGTGTACAATTCGATAAGCAAATGAAACAACTCAGCTCATTAGTTAGGAATTGCATCTTTCAAACTAGAACATGATAAGCTGGAACTTTGTTGTTGAGCTCATTTGTTAAACAACTCGTGTATAACCATAACATCTCGGCTCGTTCGTTAATCATCTCGTGTATAACCATCACATAGCGGCTCGTTCGTTAAACATCTCATGTATAACCATAACATCTCGTTTCGTTCGTTAAACATCTCGTGTATAACCATAACATCTTGGCTCGTTCGTTAATCATCTCGTGTATAACCATAACATCTCGGCTCGTTCGTTAAACATCTCGTGTGTAACCATAACATCTCGGCTCGTTCGTTAATCATCTCGTGTATAACCATCACATATCGGCTCGTTTGTTAAACATCTCGTGTATAACCATAACATCTCGGCTCGTTCGTTAAACATCTCGTGTATAAACATAACATCTCAGCTCGTTCGTTAAACAACTCGTGTGTAACCATAACATCTCGGCTCGTTCGTTAAACATCTCATGTATAACCATAACATCTCGTCTCGTTCGTTAAACATCTCGTGTATAACCATAACATCTCGGCTCGTTCGTTAAACATCTCGTGTGTAACCATAACATCTCGGCTCGTTCGTTAATCATCTCGTGTATAACCATAACATCTCGGCTCGTTCGTTAAACATCTCGTGTGTAACCATAACATCTCGGCTCGTTCGTTAATCATCTCGTGTATAACCATCACATATCGGCTCGTTCGTTAAACATCTCGTGTAAAACCATAACATCTCGGCTCGTTCGTTAATCATCTCGTGTATAACCATAACATCTCGGCTCATTCGTTAAACATCTCATGTGTAACCATAACATCTCGGCTCGCTCGTTAAACATCTCGTGTGTAACCATAACATCTCGGCTCGTTCGTTAGACATCTCATGTATAACCATAACATCTCGGCTCGTTCGTTAAACATCTCGTGTGTAACCATAACATCTCGGCTCGTTCGTTAATCATCTCGTGTATAACCATAACATCTCGGCTCGTTCGTTTAACATCTCGTGTGTAACCATAACATCTCGGCTCGTTCGTTAATCATCTCGTGTATAACCATCACATATCGGCTCGTTCGTTAAACATCTCGTGTAAAACCATAACATCTCGGCTCGTTCGTTAATCATCTCGTGTATAACCATAACATCTCGGCTCGTTCGTTAAACATCTCGTGTGTAACCATAACATCTCGGCTCGTTCGTTAAACATCTCGTGTAAAACCGTAACATCTCGGCTCGTTCGTTAATCATCTCGTGTATAACCATAACATCTCGGCTCGTTCGTTAAACATCTCGTGTGTAACCATAACATCTCGGCTCGTTCGTTAATCATCTCGTGTATAACCATAACATCTCGGCTCGTTCGTTAAACATCTCGTGTGTAACCATAACATCTCGGCTCGTTCGTTAATCATCTCGTGTATAACCATCACATATCGGCTCGTTCGTTAAACATCTCGTGTAAAACCATAACATCTCGGCTCGTTCGTTAATCATCTCGTGTATAACCATAACATCTCGGCTCGTTCGTTAAACATCTCGTGTATAACCATAACATCTCGGCTCGTTCGTTAAACATCTCGTGTAAAACCATAACATCTCGGCTCGTTCGTTAATCATCTCGTGTATAACCATAACATCTCGGCTCGTTCGTTAAACATCTCGTGTATAACCATAACATCTCGGCTCGTTCGTTAAACATCTCGTGTATAACCACAACATCTCGGCTCGTTCGTTAAACATCTCGTGTATAACCATAACATCTCGGCTCATTCGTTAAACATCTCCTGTATAACCATAACATCTCGTCTCGTTCGTTAAACATCTCGTGTAAAACCATAACATCTCGGCTCGTTCGTTAAACATCTCGTGTAAAACCATAACATCTCGGCTCGTTCGTTAAACATCTCGTGTAAAACCATAACATCTCGGCCCGTTCGTTAAACATCTCGTGTAAAACCATAACATCTCGGCTCGTTCGTTAATCATCTCGTGTATAACCATAACATCTCGGCTCGTTCGTTAAACATCTCGTGTAAAACCATAACATCTCGGCTCGTTCGTTAAACATCTCGTGTATAACCATAACATCTCGGCTCGTTCGTTAAACATCTCGTGTATAACCATAACATCTCGGCTCGTTCGTTAAACATCTCGTGTAGAACCAAAACTATTTTTGAATTTTTTTTAATTTTATAAAAGTATTTATAATAAATAAAAAATTTAACTACTTATTTTTTAATTTTATAAAACTATTTTTTATAATTTTATAAAAGTATTTATAATATTACCGACGACATGACGTCGGTAATATAACCGCCAAAATTTTCACCAAACTTTTATACGTCCCGCCAAACTAGAAACGACAAATTTCTATTACCTTACCGACGACATGACGTCGGTAACATTAAAAGTTATAACAAAACTAGATCTGGTCAACACTTAGAAAAAAAAAACGTATAACTTTTTTCTCCTCAATAATTGAAGAAGACGCCGGCGACACCACTACCACTACCACCTCCGACACCACTACCACTACTCCACCACTACCACAGCTCCACCATCACTACACCCACCACCTCCGACACCACAGCTCCACCTCCGACACCACCGCAACTCCACCACAACTACACGTGCACCTCCTCCACCTCCTCCTCCTCTCATGTTTAATTCACTCCTCAACCCCTCATTTGTTTAATTCTTCTTCTTCCCCACTTCTTCTTCTTCGATCTACAAAACAGGTAATTTTGATTTTTGTTAATTTTGTTTTTTGTTAATTTTGTTTAATCTTAGTGTTAATGTTTGTTAATTTTGTTTTTTGTTAATTTTGTTTTATTTTCTTTATTTATTTTATACAGCCGACACCGCAGCTCCACCTCCGACACCACCACAGCTCCACCAAGACAGCCGAGAGCGAGAGTCGAGAGCTGAGACAGAGGTAATGTGGTCCCCCCCTTTTTTTTTTAAACTTTTGGTATCCCGACGACATGTCGCCGACAACAGTTTTTTTTTTTAAACTTTTTATATATTAATGTGCTCACTTTTAATATAGCCCGAGCCCGAGCCCGAGACCGCAGCCCGAGACTGCAGCCCGAGCTGCAGCCTGAGACCACAGTCGAGAGCCACAGACCACAGCCGATATAGTATGTTGTTATTTTTTTCATATCCGTATTATTTTTTACATATCAGTATGTTTGTGAATGTTGCGTGACGGATTAAGTGTAATTTGATTGTTTAAAACCGTGTTTAAGAACCGGCCTAGTTTAGTAGCAGTGTATACCTTTAGTAACAGTGTATTATGTTTTAGGATTTTAGTGATTAATTTCGGAAAGTCCCCGTCCGAAGTTAATCATCCTATAGAAAACCCGTCCGGAATTAATTTATTAGAAATTAATTTCGGAAAGTCCCCTGTTTGGGACTGCTTTTTGAATGTTTTGTCTCATTTAGGATATGGATGCGTATAACTGATTTACTATTTGAGATTATTTCGACAGTGTTTCTCCTTTACTCCTACGAATATGTCCTTAATGCACATATTTGGGGAGTTGAGGGGATCGAAAATGCTGCCGAAATTTTCTCAAATAGTAAATCAGTTATACGCATTCATATATGGGACGAATCATTCAAAGAGTGGGTTAGGATTGCCTTCCATAGTTGCGCTAGGTGAACAAAACAACTTGTAATCATTAATTAAGTGCATATAATAACCGATTGCATCATAAAAATGCAGTTATGATAATTGATAAGAGTTGGACCCGTATAGAGCATCGTGGTTCAAAAGAATTTCTTGATGGTCTTGCCGCCTTCCTAGATCATTGCAAACCGTTATTGAATAGTTCCGGAAACATAAAATGTCTGTGTCGTCGTTGTCGTAATGTTCCATGGGTATCTCTCGAAGGTCTTAAATACCACATAGGCCACAATGGGTGGGACCCAACTTATACACAATGGAAGGATCACGGTGAACCGGATCCTCCGAATAATGATCAATATGATATTCTTGATAACACAACACAACGTGAGATGAGTGACATGGGTGCGTGCCTTAATGATATTCTTGATATTCCTCCGAATAATGATCAAAATGATATTCTTGATATTCCTTCGAATAATGAGCCGACTCATGGAAATATTGGCGAGACAAGTAACGAGCCTACTCAAGCAGCGACACCTCCTCTGCGTAACGAGTATGAAGAGTTACTTGCAAGTTCCAACCAGCCTCTGTACCCGGGTTGTGACTTTATGACAACATTGGATTTTATGGCAAAGTTTACACATCTCAAGGTCAGCGGTAAATGGAGTGATACTTCATTTAACAATACGCTAAAATTTCTCCAGGAGGTATTTCCGCCCAGGTTAGGTTACAATCTCCCACCGTCATACTATCATATAAAGAAGACATTTAAAAAGGTCGGGTTAGGGTACGAGTCGATACATGCTTGTGAAAATGATTGCTTTCTATATCGGGGGGATGATGGCGAAGATTTGGAGTATTGTCCGGTTTGCAAAACGAGTAGATGGAAAGACAATAAAACAACGGGGAAGAAAGTTCCTAACAAGGTGTTGCGTTACTTTCCTATCATTCCTAGACTACAACGTTTGTACAAGTCTATTCACACTGCAAAACATATGACTTGGCATGCTACTGGAAAGTCTACGGACGGTAAGATGCAACACCCGGTTGATGGTAAAGCATGGCAGAAGTTTGACAATAAATATTCGGATTTTGCTATAGAACCAAGAAACGTTCGATTAGGGTTGGCTGCTGATGGTTTCAATCCGTTCGGAAACCTTAGTCAGACTTACAGCATGTGGCCGGTTATTTTAACAACATACAACTTGCCTCCGTGGTTATGCATGAAAGAGACTTCTTTGATGCTGACGTTGTTGATTCCTGGCCTTAAATCACCGGCGAAGGACATCGATGTTTACTTGAAGCCCTTGATTGATGACCTTGTGAAATTATGGAAAAAACTAGGTATCTTGACTATGGACGCTGCTACAGGCACTCAATTCCACATGAGAGCGATGCTTTTATGGACCATCAATGATTTTCCTGCTCGAAGTAGTTTGTCTGGTTGGCAAGGGCAAGGTTACTACGCTTGCCCTACATGCAAAGTAGACACTCCGGCTACGCGTGTGATAAGCAAAACAGCTTATGTTGGTCATAGAAGATTCTTAAAAAAAAACCATAAATGGAGGAGGGACTGTACGACATTCAATGGTGAACCCGATTATAGAGATCCTCCTAGAAAAGATATTAGGGCTGATATCTTGACTCAACTTGCGAAATTGCCCACACGTGTGCCAGGGAAACATCCGGATTATGGGGGTGGGAAGATAAAACGTAATCATACAGTCGAGCTGAACTGGACTAAACGGTCTATCTTCTACGATCTTGAATATTGGTCTTTTCTTTCTCTACCACACAATTTAGATGTCATGCATATCGAAAAAAATGTGTTGGAGAGTATCTTGAACACCTTGTTAATGAATGACAAATCTAAAGACACCGCGAAGGCAAGACAAGATTTGCAAGCTCTGGGCATTCGACAGGAGTTGTGGCTCAGAAACAAACAAAACGGGAAGTGCTCGAAGCCTCATGCAAAGTACTCCTTCACACCCGATAAAAGAAAACTCTTCTGTCAATACATCAAAACAGTTAAACTACCAGATGGCTTCGGATCCAAGTTCAAGTCAAAAGTGACCGAAGATGATAACAGTATAACGGGCATGAAGTCTCATGACTGTCATATAATGATGCAACGGTTACTTCCTTATGGACTTCAGCAATACTTGGACGCACAGACTTATACACCATTGATCGAGCTTTGTTTCTTTTTTAAGCAAATTTGCGCCCGAACTTTGATGGTGAAAGACATGGTGAAAGCTAAAGACCAGTTGATCAATATTTTGTGCAGTCTCGAGCAAATATATCCTCCTGCTTTTTTTGACATTATGATTCACTTGGTTATGCATTTACCTGAAGAGGCTATTGAAGGCGGGCCTGTTTCATTCCGGTGGATGTATCCATTTGAAAGATACATGAAGAAGCTTAAAAACTATGTCCGAAATAAAGCTAAGCCGGAGGGTTCAATAGCGGAGGGTTATGTTGCAGATGAAGCATTAACTTTCTGTTCTCGTTATTTTCGTGGTGTTGGGACAAAATTTAATCATCCCGCTGCATCTCAGGACCGTCCTCGCCCAACAAGTGATTTCCAGGTGTTCTGATCACTATGTACCAATTCTGGTAAAGAGACATTGATTAAGTTAGGTCTCCAAGAAATGAAGAGAGTGATATGGTATGTACTTCACAACAGTCCTGAGATCGACAAGTACATGGACGAGTTCGAGAGGTATGCGTTTATATTTTGAAATTTCTGTTTCCCAAGTTATCTTTTCGATTTATTCTAATATCATGAACATTTTCAGGGAATTTCCTGATATCGACATGCAACAAGCATTTCCGAGCTGGTTTGAGACGAAGGTAAACTTATTGTATGTATTTCCATGTATAAATAACGACTATTACTCATCTCCATCTATTCTTATCTTTTTTCATAGATCCGTAAACTTTACATAGCCGATGACCCAAGCTGTACTCCCGACTTATTCGCTTTGGCTTGTGGACCATCACCGACCCCAATCTCAGTCAACTCTTGCGTAGTCAACGGTGTGAAGTTTGTCGTACACAGCCGCGATATAAAACGTACAACTCAGAACAGCGGAATTTGTTCACCTGGTGAGAAGGAGGGAGAAATGTATTATGGTCAGCTAGAAGAAATTATGGAGTTCGCATATTCCCAGTTCAAAGTTGTGTTGTTTCGAGTTAAGTGGTTCGACTTAAGCAACAAAAACCGTAGAGTCCAACGTTTTACCACTAGAAACAACATGACACAAATTTTGGCATGTAGCTATGCGTTCGAAGATCAACCTTACATTCTCGCAACACAAGCAAAACAAGTCTTCTACCTTGAAGATCCTGCCAGACGACCACTCCATTGGAAGGTCGTCCAAGAAGTAAATCACAACACACCCTGGGATGTCATCGTGGTAGAAGACGATGATGATGTGATACATGGCAACAACTCATCCGATCTCCAACTGTCTGCTAATTTGAATGATTTGGAACTTGAAACCTTAAATATCGATGGTGAATCAACGTTAGTTGAGGCACCACCACCAATCATTCCTGTTGATGACGACGATGATTTTATTGATGATGAAGACGACGATCCTTATGATTTAGTAGATTCTGATAATGAAGTCGCAAACAATTCTGATGATGAAGTTGATGCGACTAATGTTGTTTATGATAGTGATTGTGATTGTGCAGATTGATCTTAAAATGTAACTTGTAAAACGACACTTATTTTAATGAAATTGTTATGGATTGTTTAAAAGTGTATATTTCTTTTGAATGTGTATGTATTTGAATGTGTGCATGCTTATGTTAATTTGTTCCTGAATTTCTATATGTTACTCAACTTGTACTTTTACAGATGGCAGCAGCAGTCGCGCGTGGTCACGGTGGTGACGGTGCCGGTGACCCACCTTCCCCTCCCCGTCAGATTGAGGGCGGGCACCGTGCTGGTGGTAAGAATTTCTAGATTACATATATATATGTATATATATACACATATTATGTATATATATAGATATATGTGTATATATATACATATAGGTATACACATATATGTGTATATATATATACATATATCTATATATGTATATATATACATATATCTATATTTTTGTGTGATTATATATATATATATATATATATATATATATATATATATATATATATATATATACACACACATATATGTATATACATATGTATATATATATATATATATATATATATATATATATATATATATATATATATATATATATATATATATATATATATATACATATATGTATATACATACATATACATATATCTATATAAGTTACTTTATGACGTTTCCACTCACTCCAATTGCAGGATTAAGCCGACCCCGCCGAGGAGGTCGGGGCAGGGGGGAGGCAGGGGAGGCAGGGGTAGGGGAGATCAGAGTGGCGGTAGGCAGCGCCCACACAAAGAAAATAAGAATGTGAAGCTCAAGAACGCCGTGAGAGATGGTGGCCCACAGTCGATTGAGTTTGAGATTGGTGATAAGGGGACTTACACTCATGTGGGCCAGCACGCGGCATGGTTTAGGAATTATGTCGGCGAGCTCATTCGGCGGCTGCCGCTCTCCTATGCCTCCTGGTACGATATAGAGCCGGAGAAGACGGCTGACTTCCTTCCACAGCTCGGGTCAGTTATTTCATTTTCCTTTTATATATATTGTTATGTTATCGTGTTTATTTATTTAAATGTGCATATTTATTTAAATTTGTTTATTTATTTATATCTCTATATTTAATTATTTGAATGTGTACATTTATTAAAATTTGTTTATTTATTTATAACTTTATATTAATTTTAACTATATTTGATTGCAGCTTATGTTCGATTTGGAACGCCACAGGAGCAGACCAGACTGGGATACCATTCGCTCGGCGCTCACATCGTATTTCGCTACACGATACCGTGACAATAAACATGATATGAAACGCGATTACTTTACAAGAAAGGGTGGGGCTGTTAGTGTGGAAGAGATCAGAAGAAATCCTCCTCCGAGCTTGGAGATGTATGAGTGGAACAAGTATGTCGATTTGTACATGTCGGAGGCGGCCCAGAAAAGATCGGCTGTGAACAAAGAGAATCGAAAGAAGAACAAGATTCTCAGCCGCCACGGTTCAAAGTCATTTGCGGCATCTCGACACGAATATGTAAGACACATTTTATTTTTATAAGATTATTTAATTTTAATAATATATTGATTAAAATTATTTATACTAAGTAAAATATATATGGTGTTTGATTTGTCATTTTAATTTGTTTCATCCTATATGCATGTGTATATATTTATACAGTTTGAGAGGAGCCAGGACCACCAGTATCCGTCCATGTTCGATACATATCTTGACACCCACTTCAAGAATGGTGCATGGTTGCAGGATGAGGCTAGAGCTCGGTTTGTAAGTATCGTTATTTATTTATTTATTTATTTTTTTCCAAACACGCACTTAGTGATTTATTGAAACATAATCTAGTAATTAACCCGACTAATATATTAATTTTCTCATTTTTTTTCAACTACACAGGAAGAGATGGTCCAGCTGAGGCAGCCTAGATCTGATATGCCGGCAGACGAGCCGTGCCTCACGGAGGAGGAGATATTTTCTCGGGTGATCGGGGGAAAGCAGCGTGGTCATATACCCGGCGTCGGCAAGATGGTACCCTACTTGAAGAGGCCACGGGTAGACATGCCGCCTCCAGCTCCAGAAGGTATGTACAGTTGGATAATATTAAATGACGCATCTTATATATGTATTGAAATGACCGTTTTTAAATTTTGATTATTTCGTTTATAGGTACGTCCGAGCTTAAAGGGAAGCTTGTTGAAGCTACGGGGCAGATTGATGAATTTAAAAAGACTCTGGCTGAAGCTGAGAAAGAGAGGAAAAAAGAGAAGAAGAAAGCTAAGAAAACGGAGAAAGCAGCTCGAGTTGTTGACTTGTTATATCTCGAGGAACCCAGACTGGGACGCGTATCTTAGCCAGGTTGGTTCTCGAGGTGACGCTGGAGGCTGCAGTGGGAGCGGCGCGGGAGGGAGCGGCTCAGGCGCTCTCCCGAGTGGCTCAGGCGGCGAGAGTGGC
Source organism: Artemisia tridentata subsp. tridentata (assembly GCA_021014915.2). NCBI lineage: Eukaryota > Viridiplantae > Streptophyta > Magnoliopsida > Asterales > Asteraceae > Artemisia > Artemisia tridentata. Next base: position 410,970,690 of record CP139506.1, read on the forward strand.
TCTAGCAGCGGGAGTGGCTCTAGGAGCGGGAGTGATGATGATGACGAGGATGACGACGATGGGCTGTAGAGGTATTATTTTGTGTTGTTTTGTCTCTGGAACTATATTTTTGACGACCCCAATCTTATTATCTTTGAACACTTAGGATATTGCAACATTTGTACATATAGTAGCTAGGTTTAGCGATTATAACACCCATTTTGTAAACTTTATGATGTATTTTGAGGGTGTTATAATGTTTATGGCCGTTTTGTAAAGTTTATTAAGTGTTTAGTGGTTATATATAGCCGTTATAAACTTTATAGCCGTTTTAGCCGTTGTTTGTATTGGAATGTGGTTTATAAGAGCAGGTATTGGAAACTGGAATTGGTAGATTTTTGCTGCACATTTTTGCGGCAAAAATCTGGGTAGTGCAGCTGCGCAGCTGCAATATAACTTCCATACCGACGCCATGTCGTCGCTATAATATATACATGCATATGATACCGACAAAATGTCGTCGACAGAATAATGAAAATGTTTATATTTTAAACCGTACCGACCATATGACGTCGGCAACATTTTTCAATTTTTTGACTTTTTTTGACTATTGCAAACGGTACCGACGAAAGGGCGTCGGCAACATTTTTCAATTTCTTGATTTTTTTTTACTATTTCAAACGGTACCGACGATAGGGCGTCGGCGTGGTTTACGTTAATATTTGACTTTCGTTGACTTTAGTTAGTTAATCTACTTAAGCCATTAAATATTTATTTTGGTACCGACGACTCGGCGTCGGTAATAAATTGTCGAGCAAAAACAAACATTTGACCAAAAATCATGTGGGTCCCACTCTGTCGTCGGCGTTATTCGTCGGTACGGACGTTGCCGACGTGGCTCTGTCGACTATTCGTGCCGACGACGTGACGTCGATGAATGACGTCGGCACGGTTGAAAATTAGTCGACGCCGGTGGTGTCGATTGTACTAGTGCGTGAAGAAAAAAGTGTGTAAATTAGACTATTTTTTTGTAGTGATTGTCACGAAATGGTTAACATGCGTGAACCAAAAATTAACATATGTACTGAACCAATGCATGTGATAGTCCGTCAAGATAAAATGTTCATAATGGTCACTGTTAGAATTTAATTATCTAGACAAGTTCATATTATTAATCAAGTAATCATATTACTTATGCGGAAGCGTAGGATCATGTTTAACATATAAAATATTAACCGAATACTAAAGAAACGTACCTTTTGATTCTAGCAAGAACAAGAATCAAACTTTAATCTTCTTCTTTAAATAACAAATGGATTAGCGAGATATCCCTTACCGTTTTGTATCTCAATCCAAGATGGATTAACTATAGTGATTTAATATCCACGATCTTGTACACACGTACTATAACCGAACTAATGATTATGCTAGTAATAAACACAAGTAAACCAAAACAATTTTTGCTTATGAAAAATTTGAGTCGAACAACCCTTAGGGATAAGGTTTCGATTGGCCACAAGAAGAAGAAGAGAAAACACGGGTTTAGGGTTATAGCAAGAGTACAAGAATCAAGAAACAATAACCCCTAACCTTTGTATTTATAGTGTGCTAATCTTGGAGGACAAGTTGGCTTAGAATTGGGTTTCTAAAGCCCATAGCCGATCAGTTGTGTAATCCCCAAGGGGTTCCGAAACCTTCTTGATCCTCTAATTACACCTATAGTCCTTCTTTTATTCCCTAACGGTCGTTAGTCAATTCCCGTTAATTACTTAACGTCTGTTAGTTGTTATTTTGTGTTCTAATAATTAAATAAATAACGGTTTATATATTAATTATTATTACATTAATTCTTCATACGTAATGTGTGCAATCCTGTGGTCTCGAGTTCGAATCTAGTTATACACGTTTAATATTTGTCCATAAACTTAACAGCTCCCACTTGGACATCTATTAATAGTGTAATGACATTGGTTAGCGTCTAGCAACACGCCAATGCCCCTAGTACAACTCGGGTGGTGGTCTCCTGGAAAAAACCATTCGATGATTCATCATCATACTTATCCTTTTGTTTCTAATACTACATTAATAAAGATATGGATCTCATTCATTCTTTATTAACCATTATGTTTCTCGTTGTTTCTGATTGAGCAAGATTACCAAATCTTCTGAACATATTCAGGGGAGATCTTGGGTGTGGCCACACATACATCTTGTCAACCCTACGAGGGGCCCAGCAGTATTAAACTTCAAACAAATTTGAAGGAACAAATTCTCTCTTGACTACGAGCCTAACCCATGAACTTTGCAACACTCCTGAAAACAATCCTTATAGCTACCAGTTACGTATAGTGGTAATTTGCTTCACAGAAATGCACTACATCCATGACAGTTATCTGGCATCTCAAGTCTGAGGATAACTATATATACATGATTTACTTGATGACAAGATCCATAAAGTAAACTCATGAAGTTGGGATAAGTCTTATATTCAATTCATTGAATATCATGTGAAATTGGCATGACAAAGCATCAATATACTTTCAAGTATATTATACCAATACTTAGATTTGCCTTAATTTAATGATATTCTCATATCATTAATCAACAACGGACAATTTAGAATAATCAATATATTCAAGGATTAAACATGCAAATACAGGATATATTATTAAGAAAAGAGTAAATTACATAAATGGTCCTTGTGGTTTGTCGAAAATTTCACCTATCGTCCCTCAAACTTAAAAGTTGCATATATCGTCCCTATCACCTCGAAAGAATAACACTCGTGGTCCTTTTAGGGACGATAGGTGAAATTTTTTTAAATTCCAAAGAATAACACTCGTGGTCCTTTTAAGGACCACGAGTGTTATTCTTTGGAGGCGATAGGGACGATATATGCAACTTTTAAGTTTGAGGGACGATAGGTGAAATTTTTGACAAACCACAGGGACCATTTATGTAATTTACTCTTAAGAAAATGATAATCAAACATAACAAGTATTTTATTCCATTAAAATAATAATTGTTCATAACATCCCATTATCCAAACACTAATCACAGATGGGCATGAAACTACTAGCTAAACGAAGTCCTATGCCTTCAGCATGTTGATTAAGTTTTCCACCCGGTAAAGCCTTCATTAAAGGATCAGCTAGGTTATTATCTGTGTGAACTTTGAGTAACTCGATTTCACCTATCTCCACTTGTTTTCGAGCATAATGATATTTAATCGGGAAATGTCTGGTGCCCTTCATGATTCCAGGTTCATTGGCAAATGTAATTGCGGCTGAATTGTCACAATACATCTTTATAGGTCTTTCGATTGAGGGCATAACTCCAAGCCCTGAAACGAACTTCCTAATCCAGACAGCTTCCATTGCAGCTTCTGAGGCAGCAATATACTCACTTTCTGTTGCAGACATCGCTATGGTACTCTGCTTCTTGCTCTTCCAATCCACAGCTCCTCCATTAATGACAAAGACGTAACCCGTCTGAGACTTCGTATCATCTTTATCACATTTCCAGGAAGCATCGCAATAACCTGTAACACTAAGTTTTGTTTCTGGATTTCCCCCATATACTAAAAACATATCTCTTGTAGCTCTCAAGTACTTGAGAATATGTTTAACAACAGTCCAGTGGAGTTCACCTGGATTCTGTTGATATCGACTGGTTAAGTTTTGAGCAAACGCCACATCAGGCCTTGTGCATCTCACCGCATACATAATAGATCCCACAGCCGAAGCATAAGGGACTCTCTTCATGCGTACCACCTCTTCAGGTGTTGAAGCACATGCTTTGCTACTTAAGCCATGTTGTTCTTGCATCGGCAAATATCCCTTCTTGGAATTTTGCATATTGAATCTCTTCAATGTTTTATCAATGTAAGCACTTTGGCTTAATCCAATCAACCGCTTTGATCTATCTCTATAAATCTTGATTCCCAGAATGTACGCTGCTTCTCCTAAATCCTTCATGGAAAAACATTTCCCAAGATAGGCTTTCACCTCTTTCAATCTTGGAATATTTTTACCCATGATTAATATGTCATCAACATATAGGACTAGAAAAATAGCATCACTCCCACTAGCTTTGTGATATACACATGGCTCATCGAGATTTTGAGTAAATCTAAACCTTTTGATTTCTTCATCAAATCTCTTATTCCATTGTCGTGATACTTGCTTCAATCCATAAATAGATCTTTGAAGTTTGCATACACGGTTTGGAAATTCTGGATTCACAAACCCCTCAGGCTGCGCCATATAGATTTCTTCATCTAGGCGACCATTTAAGAAGGCGGTTTTGACATCCATTTGCCCAATCTCATAACCATAGTACGCTGCTATGGCTATGAGAATCCTAATAGCCCTTATGTCAGCTACAGGAGAAAGGTATCCTCGTAGTCAACACCATATGTTTGGGTAAAGCCTTTAGCTACCAAACGGGCCTTATAGGTGTGTACATCGCCATCCATGTCAGTTTTCTTCTTGAAGAGCCACTTACTTCCAACTACCTTGGCATTGGGAGGAAGGTCTACTTCAATCCAGACTTGATTATCTCTCATGGATTACATTTCCCCATTCATAGTAATCTGCCATTTATCCTTTTCAGGATCATTCATGGCAGCTCTATAATTAGCAGGTTCTCCAAGATCCCCTAATATAGTTTCCTCAACCTCTACGTTAAGACATAGACGTTCAGGTGCTTTCACAGTCCTTGCAGATCTGCGAATGGGAACAACTTCAGGTAGAGGACCCAGACTTTCAGGTTCCAAAGGAAGTTCACTAGTGTTTTCAGAAGGTAATGTATCCTCTTGATCATCTTCCAGATCATAGATCCTCCCACTGAATTCTTGCGATATGAGATCTTTTTCAAAAAAATCTCCATACCTAGCAACAATTACTTTGTTTTCAAGTGGGTAGTAAAAGTAGTAACCCATCATTTCCTTTGGGTATCCTACAAAGATATACTTTACATATCTCTGTTGGAGTTTATCTGTTGAGTCACGTTTAACAAACGCCTCGCAACCCCAGACCTTTAAATAAGACAAGTTAGGCGTTTTCCCAAACCATAACTCATAAGGTGTCTTATCAACCTTCTTGGTCGGAACCATATTTAAAATGCGAATCGCAGATTCCAAGGCATAATCCCAAAAGGATAAAGGAAGAGTTGTAAGATTAAACATTGATCGCACCATGTCCAACAATGTACGATTCCTTCTCTCAAATACACCATTTTGTTGTGGAGTATATGGAGATGTGAGATGCTGGACAATTCCATTCTCAGCTAAATAATCTTTAAACTCTTGACTCAGGTATTCACCACCTCTGTCGGATCGAAGATCTTTAATCTTCTTTCCAAGTTGCAATTCTACTTCTCCTTTGAAAACCTTAAATGTTTCAAACACCTCATGTTTATGTTTAAGTAAATAAACATATCCATAACGGCTGAAATCATCAGTAAAGGTTAAGAAGTAGCTAGCACCTCTCTTTGACACATGTCTAAGTGGTCCACACACATCAGTATGTATTAAACCAAGTAGATCAGTAGCCCTTTCCATACGATTATTGAAAGGTTTCTTTGTCATCTTTCCAGATATACAAGATTCGCATTTATCAAATGATTCATCATTGATATCTTGTAAAAGCCCATCACGTTGCAGCTTTTGCATGCGAGTCTTACCTATATGAGCAAGTCGACAATGCCAAAGATAGGATGAATCCAAACTATTTTTGATTCTCTTATTATTGATGCTATACATTGAATTATAATTATTGCATTCATTCATATCAATTTCAAATACAGCATTCACAGCAATAGCATTAAAATAAAAAATATTATTTAACGAAACAGAAATTCCATTGCTTGAAACAGTATGTTGAAAACCAATATCCAATAAACACGAAAAGGAAACAACACCTCTAACAATAGTAGGTGCATAATGACAATTATTTAAAAACAGTACTAAGACCGAAGGCAAAACTAATTTAAATACGCCTATAGCTTCAACAGCTGCATGTGCTCCATTGCCCACGTGCAGATATTGTTCCCCATAGGCCAGCCTCCTTTCAACTCTAAATCCCTGCAGTGTATTGCAAATATGAATACCACATCCAGTATCATATACCCAGGAATTTATTTTATGAGTTAATGAAAATAATTCAATCATGAAAAAGTTACCTGAAGTGCTGGATTTACCTGCCTCAACCTTCATCTTTTTCACACGCAACTCCTCGAGATAGAGTGGACAGTTCCGCTTCCAATGTCCTATCTCATGGCAGTGGTGACAAGCCTGATCCTTCTTGTTTGGATTCACCTTGTTCTTCTGAGGGTTGTTCTTCTTGGGCATAGGTTGATAGGCCATAAATTGTTTACCCTTGTCAACCTTACCCTTACCCTTCTTATTCGCCTACGGTTTTGGCTTTTGGATCCTACCTCCTTGTATAGCTAATACCTGAGGAGTAGGTGCCTTATTTCGTAAACCCTTCTCATAGTCCACAAGCATTGCGAGCAATTATGTGACTGTCTTCCCCGAGCAATGCATGTTATAGTTCTGAACAAAACCTTTAAAATCCTTGTTCAAGGATCGGTTGATTAGGTTCACACATACATTCTCAGGATAGACGTAGTTCATCTGGTGTAGTTGGTCCATGTACATTTTCATTTCCAACACATGATCACGAACATGTTTACCTTCCCCCTGCTTGCAGCTATGTAATGCATCGATCAAATCGTACAATTCAACAGCTGCTGGCTTCTCATAAGTCTTTTGTAGTTCTTCCAGCATATCTTTAGGAAAATAGTTTTCAAACTGCTTTTGCAATTTTGGAACCATACTTCCAAGCATCAAGCACGCAACTTCATTGTGCTTTTCGAACTCCAATTGCCATGCTGCTCTGACCTCTTCAGGTTCAGTAGCAGCTGGTTCTTGAGGGCAAGGCTTAGTCAAATATTCCAGCTTTTTGGACACTCTCAAGACAATCCTGAGTGACCTATGTCAGTCATTGAAATTTGGGCCAGTCAATTTTTCTCTTTCAAAGTGGTTTTTGAAAGCAGAACTTAGTACAGCATTTTCGGGTTGAGCCATTTCTACAGAAAAAGTTCAAATATTAGTATTCTAATAATACAATTTTTCAAGAAAAGAAAATACCCAGGAAATATACATATAACCATTTAATCTTCTTGAAAACTAGGATTCAAATTTTCATAGTTTCACTACATCAGTTGATCTGCTAGTAGTGAAAGTACAAAATATGGTAATCTGTCGAACAATAATCGGCAAACAATTTCCGACTCCTAGATCATTATGGGATTTACATTTGCCAAATACAATTTGCAAAGTAAGCATGTTTCATCCCATCTCATGCCTTAAGTTTCTAGGTCTCACTAACAACTTAATTAAGCCGTCTAATTTAGAAACTGCAAATTCTCCATTACTGGTCTCACGCATAATGGAAATTTACCTTGTCATTAAAATCTAGGTAAGGTCTCACTTACGCTAAATAATAACTCCAAGTTTTTCTTATAATTAGATAGCATGGACTTAAATTTTAGGGTATTAATTTTGATGTGTCAATCAAAATATGTACGAAGAAGCATGCACACATCTTCGTATCATAAGTTTTCAAAACATTTTTATTAACCAATTTAGGCTAAGATTTAAATCAACAAAGTTTTAATTGAGGTATTGGGTTCACCAATAAAAAAATTACCTACAATTATCGCCCACTATATCCTACTGCTGCATGAGTCAAAAGACCCAAGTTATTCGGATAATTACCACAAAAGTGGCGCGTGGAATTGAGGTCAATTCACCCTTAAGATGATTTTGTACAAGAAAATAGCTTACTTGGTAGCTCCAATTAGACGTACAAAGGAGCAGAGAGACAAACGTCTGCCCAAAGGCTAATTAAAAACGCGTCTCTTTCGGTTGACAATTTAATGTCAATCCTCCTTATACCCCTCTTATAGTTTGTCTAAACTGGGTGAGCCGTTCACACTATTGGTATAAAACTCATCGCTCAATTAAAAGTTTATGATTATAAGTCTTAAAAAATATGTTATAAACTATAATATTGCTAGTCTCGCCTGGGAGCAAATTACCGTGCGAAGTGATGAGTGTCTAAATACTCATCATTTCTGTCACATTTTATCTGCAAAAACATTTAAAAACATGCAGATATGCTTCAAAATACTGAAAATATCATAAAATGTGTTTTTATATGACTCGGGAACAAAAAGATTGAAAACAAGTGAAAAACGAACAAAGTTTGCATAATTATCATTTTCAGTCCCTAAAGTTTCACAAATTGGCAGATTTAGTCCCTGAAGGTTTAAAATGAAAGAAAAGTCAACTTTAGTCCTTGGGATATCAAACATATTCACTTTTAGTCCCTGGATAAAAGTTTTCTATAATTGGCAATTTTTACCCCTCAAGTTTCATAATTGGCAAATCTAGTCCTCGGGTTTTAAAAATTGTAATTTATCAAATAAAACCCTTGTGCTATTTATAATTGGCAAAATAGACCCTTTTGATAACTTTGGTAAAATTACAATTTCAACCCTTCAATTTTCAGAAAATACAAAAATGGTCCTTGTTCTTATTAAATAAAACCAATTGGACCCTTTACATTCAAACCCTACCCAACCCAAATAATAAACCCAGCCCACACCCACCAGCCCATCTTACCCCTTTTATTAATAAAACCCAAAACCCGTTTGACTTTAGTCAAACTCATCCCTTTCCCCCTAAACCCGCCAATACCAGACACCAATACCACCATCACCCATAGTTTTGCTGCTCCATCCCATCACCACCTTCCTTCCTCCATACTTCACCTAACACTCCCAAAAAGCATTTAATGCTTCTTCTCCACTCAGTACAGAGCCTAGTGGTATATTTCCCACTCACTCAATTTTGGCGCCAAAAAGTAAAATCAATGGCTGAGATGATTTCAAGACCAACCAAGTGATGGGATTTGTTCAGAAGATGAAGACAAAGGAAACCCTAATGTTTGTAGTATAAATAGATAGCAATGTAAGCCTTAATTGGCAAGTAGTTAACTTAGTTAAATCGTAATTTTAATTTCAGTAATCATAGCTTGTAATTTTCAGTTCTCAGTTGTAATTCATGTTATAATCAATCAAAGTAATCTTGTTTTAATCACTGTTGTTCTAAATTTCAAGTAATGCTAAGTTTCAAGTTATATGTTAAATCGTATAAGCTCTAAGTCACTCTAAATCAATATCAAAAGCTCCAAAGTACCTTGCAATAAGCTTATAAAAGCTTTACATAGCTTTGTGTAAGTTTATTTAGTGTTAATCAGTTCTTAATTTCAAATGATCAAGAAAGTCAACAAAAGTCAACCTGGAAGCCAATAAGCTGTTCTGGAGTGTATAAGCTATTCAGGAAGCTTGTTTGGATTTTCTAGCTTGTGTTAACAAGCTAGGGATTGTTCTGTTCTAGTTCTTGCTATCCCAATAGCCTCTTTTCAGTTGTAAGAAATTTCCTAGTTCACTTAAAATTCCAAGTTACTGTTGCATAGCTTATTGTTAGCTTATTTCCATAATTTATTGCTTATTACTAGTTTGTGATCATATTCCATCAATAATATCAGTATCATATAGCTTTTGTTTTAGTTTTACTAAAAAACACTTAAAAGTCCAAAAATAGCCATTAGTAGCATAGCTTATTAGATTGCTTATTTCTGTGTTAGAAGTTGCTCATTAGTACCTAAATAAGTTAGTCAATCAGTAAAATCAAGGTTTCTAGTTTAAAATATTGAGTTTCATTAGCAAAATCACCACAGACCATATCAAAGGGGTGTTTGGTTTATGCAGTCAACAAGGTCAACTGAGCTTGTACTGTTCATTGACCACTTTCCAAACTTTGATCTTGCTTACATAAGTCATATTAAGCTGTTCCTAAGTTATTTTAAGTTAATTTGATAAGTTGTGTAGTTTTGAACCATCTGTGCAAATTTTAGAACCTCAAAAGCTCAAATAAGCCATTTTAAGCTATAAGCTCTTTATGGCCTTTTTCATGGCTCAACTGAGGTCTTTTGGATTCATTTAGAGTAGACACCAAAGTTGGTTTGGACTTGTGCACATCTGTGCAAGTCTGCACAAAAACTCATTCCTGCTGATCAGTGTATACTGAGTAGCATAAGCTACTTGATTGTGGCTTATCCAATTAAGCTCCCTACCTAATTTTTGGTTTATGAGTAGTTCACATAGCTAGTTTTAAGATTATCATCTGGTATTCCATTTCATAGCTTATCAGATAGCTTAAAATAGGCCTGCTAATTTCATCAGCAGTACCTTTTTCACACTAGCAGTACCTTGCATATTTTTTCCCACCTGAACTAGTGCTTAATTGGACTTCAATTGGCCTGTTTCTGATAGGGATTTTTGGTTTTTAAGATACCCAATAGTACTAGCTAGCTTTTGCCCCCATTAGTTTGCATCTCAGTAGCTTATTGGTGTGCTTAATCTGCCTTGCAATTTGGCCACTTTTCTGTTGTTTCTGCTGAAAGCTTTGTTACTGCTTATCTTCTTATCAGCTTATCCACTTATGGTTATTTTTGTTTTTAAGTTGTTTTAAGCTTATATAAGTTGTTTACACTTGTCCTGAGCATTTGGTTAAGTTTTGAGCTTATTAGCTTATTTTTAGCTTATTAGCTCAACTGCTTATCTGTCCAACTGCTTATTAAGGCTTATTAAACTTTTGATTTTAATTTTCCTATATTAAGAATATTAATTTAGACTTATCCTGAATTTTTCAGATTTTTCCTAAGTCATTTGATATTTTTAATCTTTTTAATTAGTTTATAATAGTAATTAAATCATAATAAATAGAATATTAACCAGAAAAATATAAAATATAATTTTCATAATTTTCTTTTATTAAGTATAATCCAGGAAAAATATAATCACATTTTTAGACCTTAAGAAAAACAAAATAGAAAATAAGTGATAGCTTCTATTTAATAGATTTTATCTTTTTAAATTTTTAATTAAGTAATTTTCATTTTTATAATTTTCTTAGCTTCTTTTTACTTAATAATATTTTTAGAAAAAGTTTTAGATTTTTCTTTGTTTATTTAGTATTTATTATAAATTAAAATAGTTTAAAAAGTAATTAAATAATAAATAATTAATAATAAATAGATAAAAAGTATAAAAAAATATAATTTTAGTTTTTAAATAAGTTTTAAGCAATTTTACATTTTTAGGTTTTAATTTCATAAATTTCAGTTTTTGTCCCATTTTAGATTTCCTGTTACGCGTTTTCAGTTTAATTTATTCGCGTTTAATTTTCTTGTGTATATTTGTTTTTAATTTGTTATTTAGAATTATTAAAACAAGCAAAATCCAAATATCTATTCATCAATCACTCTAATCCAAAGCTTTTCACAGTTTGCCCATTCATACCTCGTTGGGAAACGATCCGGGTAATCACTTACCTGGTTTCACACTACACACGAACGTGAGTTTTTGCAAGTATCCTTTTTCACAAAAGGGTGATTTGTATTTATTCACGTGTATCCGTCGTTGCATAATATTTATTGTGGAAAACTAGAAGGGGGGGTTGAATAGTTTTACGTCCTTTTTTAAATTTATTGTGAAAACTTTATTTTCTTTTTAAAACTTAGATTCGAATTTTATGTGATCTCAATTCTTGAACAATATGAACAATACGTATATAAGTAAATATAACTAAGTAATGCAAGTAAGGTAATAAAATGAAATGAAAGCTAGAGATGGAAAGATCTAACCGAGAGACAAGAGATTTATAGTGGTTCGGCTACAAGGACACCTTCCTTGCCCTACTCCACTCCCCGAGCACCTAACTCGAGAGTTTTCTTCACTATGTCAACAAGCTCCCTTATGGCGGAGAAAACCTTTACACAACTTTAGCTTACACCGGCTTAACGACACAAAGCTAGATGTCGAGTTCTAATCGTAGCTAGAACCAATCTCACACCTTAAACACGACTTAATCACACCTTCTTCTTCACGACTAGTTCACGACTTCTTCACAATTTCTTCACAACTTCTTCACAACTTCTTCACGACACTTCACGACTAACTACAACCGATGTTCACTACTACTTCTTCACACCTTCACTACTTTCACACCTTAACAACACAACTTCTCTACTTACACACTAACCTATCCCAAATAATTATACACACAACTATCTAATAACAATACACAACTTATATACAAATATATGTGATGACACAAACAACTTAGGTATCTAAGTTGCAATACTTCTTCTTTAGTTGTTGAAGGAGTATTCTTCTTTTGCACTTGAATGGAGGAAGCTTGGATCACTTAGAAACCAAAGCTTAAGATTATATGATCAAAGGATTTTGAAGATATGAAATGTGATTTAAAAATAGAAAGTTTTTGTGTGCAAAAGGTAAGTAAAAGTCCAGGAGAAGACTGGTATTTATAGGAGAAAAAATTGGACAGCTGGAAGTCTACTGGAGCGGGGGCGGTCCCCTTAAATAGGGGGCGGTCCCCTTAATAATTAAGGGGGCCGCCTAGTAAAATTAAGGGAGCCGCCCCTTCTGTCTGTTGGCCAATTTTGTCCTTTTGTGGGGAAGGTTTTTCTGGAACATTTTAACTGATTTTGGTTAAAAATTTGAATTCATATTTTTATAAAAGATTAAACATTTTTATTTAATGCCAAAAATGTTTTTCAAAAATATATAAAATGTTTTTGATGTTTTATAAAAAATCTAGTGATTAAGAAAATGTTCCTTTGATCATATAATGCATTAAGTACTTGTTTATTCATACCTTAAGTGATTAAGTTGTAGAAGTGAATATTTACAACCAAATACTTGTTTATTTGATAAGTTTATGTTTAATGAGTTTATATTTTGTGATCATTAAAACATAGGGATATGAATAATGTTTTTAGGCATTATTTATGTCAACAATCTCCCCCTTTTTGATGATTACAAAACTTAAACTTATTAAATCTAAAAATTTATTTTTGGACAAGTATTTAGTGAGTTTACATTCACTTCTCCCCCTTTTTGTAGAATCAAAAAGGTTATGCCGACAAGTTTTAGAAACTAAATTTTTCGGGACGAGAACTCCCCCTTGATGGTTACTCCCCCTCGTTCGAGGGCACCAAGGAGACGAGCTATGGAAATCTTGGCTGCAAAAACAAGTTAGGAGACACAAGATACATATACATAGAAAAAATATTTAGAACAACCAACTAAAACATTCAAGATGATCATATAAAATATGAATCATCATTACATTACATAAAATACTTTGAAACATAATGATTACAATAAAACTAGAAATACTAATGCTTCTCATATTGCCAAAGAGAGCGTTTGGACTTGCTTGCAACACAAAAGGGTGAGGGATTTTATTTTGAGACGGAAAGCATGTGGATGGGTTTTAGTTATGTGATGGTGAGGGAAATGGAGCGGATCCATTGATGTTATATCGTTGTAGTGGAGGAATGGGATAGGGACGAGTGAGTAGATATTCGATCCAAGAAATATCTTCACTTAGGTGGAGGATTTGTTTTTGAAGGAAGATGCAACAAGGGCAATAGTGGGTGTGGTTTGTAACTTGATCCAAGTTAAGAGAGTGGGGTAGGCAATTTGAGTAAGGTGAGGATGGAGGTTGTCCCTTGTTGTGTTGTGTGAGGTGCATAGTAAGGAGATCATTAAGATCATGGATTTGGTTAATTTCTTCATGAAGCTTTTGTCTTTCATGAGTGGGGATTTGGTTATTTGGTGGAAATGGATGGTATTGGGGTGAAAGGTTTGATGTTTGACCAAGGTGATGAGGGTTTTCAAGTATTCCATTGAAGTTGGTTTGAGGTTTAGGGGAGTAGTTTGGAATGAAAGTGGATGTTTGGCCAAAATGGTAGGGTTTGTGAAATGGTTCAATGGAGTGAGGTTGTGATCTTGGACAGTAGTTAGGGATGAATGATGATGGAGGTGTTGGTTGTCTAGTTGTGATGGGCTTGTGGTGAGGGTTAGGTTTTCTTTTCCACCCGGGTTTTAAGGTCATCCTTGCTAGCTTAGAGGTTTTTGGTTTTGGGTTGAGTGAGGAAGACATGATGGGATGATTGAATGTGGTGAGATATGGGGTTATTTATAGTGGAGGATTTGTATTGTTTAGGAATGAATAGGCTTGTTGGGTGATTAGGACAAAATGTGTTTGTGAATTTGGGGAAGTATAGGATCAAATGGGCTAAAAAGCAGAAAAAGATTCTCTGAACCCGTCCAGCAGATGGCCGGTCCCCTTAATTATGGGCGGTCCCCTTAATAATTAAGGGGGCCGCCTAGTAAAATTAAGGGGGCCGCCCATCTGGTACCTTTCTGGGTTCCAGAAATGGGTTTTTCTGCAGAAATAGGTGAGGATAGCTATGTTTTGAGCTTTTGGTTTTAGGCAAGTCCCACTCTTTGAGGCAATAGAAAAACATATTAAGCATACATGGCATATAAGACAAATAAATAAGTAAGCAATAATAAGTGCCTAGCAATTAAGAGAATTAAGGAACCTAATCATCTAAGGCAAGGGTAATGAAGCAAAGGCACTAGAAACTAAATGGGGAATAGATAATGGAACAATTGTGAGGATGTGATTAATAAGCTTGTCCTAGTGTGTGCCTATATGCAACAAATGTGGAGATGTGATTGTTTCGACTTCTAAATGCAAAAATTTCCTAAGAAACAATCCAAGGTCTCCTTGATTTGATTTAGCTCAATATATGAATATCAAAGATGTATATATTAGATTATACACTTTGACAATTCATGTGAGATCTTTATGCATGAAAAAAAAATGTTTTTAGCATTATTCAACAATGTAAGAAAAATGTGTTTTCCTAGATGTGAGAATGATTTGTAGAAAATAGATTGGGTTTTGTTTATAAATATGTTTATGCAAAGAAATATCCCAATCTTTTATTTTGTGTAAAACAGATTCCTAGACTCAGATGGGAGAAAAACAGAGGAAAAAAAAGAAAAAAAAATATTACCGTCAGATGGCCGGTCCCCTTAATAATTAAGGGGACCGCCTTTATAACATTAAGAGGTCCGCCCATCTGAAGAAAAATTTTACCAAAAATGCAGAAAATTCAGTCAATTTGTTCCATCATTCCTAGGCCTAAACGTAAGTGGTTAAAGAGTTCACGCTTAAGGGGCTTAGTGAATATGTCTGCTAAGTTATCTTCCGATGCAACCTTTTCTATAGATATGTTTCCTTTTTGAACGTTATCGCGGAGGAAGTGGTGGCGTATTTCTATATGTTTAGTCCTAGAGTGTTGAACGGGATTCTTACTTAAATCTATAGCACCTTTATTATCACACATAATTGGGACGTCATCTAACCTAATGCCATAATCTACGAGAGCTTGTTTCATCCATAGTGCTTGTTGACATGCCTTGCCAGCGCTTACATATTCGGCTTCTGTGGTAGAAATAGCAAGAGTGGTTTGCTTCTTTGAGAACCAAGATGTTAGACAACATCCCATTAACGTGCAAATTCCGCTAGTGCTTTTTCTATCCACGTAGTCTCCCGCATGATCCGAATCCGCATAGACGATGGTTTCTATGCCCGATCCCTTAGGATACCATAATCCTAAGTGTATAGTGCCTTTAATGTATCGGAAGATACGCTTAACCGCTTCTAGGTGAGAGGTTTTGGGATCCTCTTGAAAGCGAGCACAAAGGCAGACACTAAACATGATATCCGGTCTACTTGCCGTTAAGTATAGTAAACTACCTATCATTCCTCTATACTTAGTGTTTTCTACGGACTCACCCTCTTCATCTCTTGTGAGTTTTACTTCCGTAGACATTGGTGTCTTCATGGGCTTAGAGTCTTCTAATCCAAATTTCTTAAGCATTTCCTTAATGTACTTAGATTGATTAAAAAATATTCCATCTTCTAATTGTTTTATTTGTAATCCTAGGAAGAAATTAAGTTCACCCATCATACTCATCTCAAACTCATCATGCATGATTTTGGCGAATTCATCACACATATCCTGACAAGTCGATCCGAATATAATGTCGTCGACATATATTTGGACAATGATGAGATTTGGGCTTTTCTTTTTCGTGAAAAGAGTGTTATCTACCATTCCCATGGAATAATCATGTTTAATAAGAAATGCCTTTAATCGATCATACCAAGCCTTGGGAGCTTGTTTGAGTCTATATAAAGCTTTCTTGAGTTTATAAACATAATCAGGTTTTACGAAGTCAATGAATCCTGGAGGTTGTGCCACGTATACCTCCTCATTGATAAAACCGTTAAGGAATGCACTTTTCACGTCCATTTGAAATAACTTAAAATCTAGGGCGCATGCATAGGCAAGTAGTATTCTTATAGATTCTAATCTAGCTACGGGGGCATAAGTTTCGTCATAATCTATTCCTTCTTGTTGATTATATCCTTGGGCAACTAACCTAGCCTTGTTCCTAGTAACTATTCCATTTTCATCTAACTTATTTCTATAAACCCACTTAGTTCCTATGATGGTCATGTTCATGGGATTTGGGACTAGTTCCCAAACGTCATTAGTCTTAAATTGATTTAGTTCTTCTTGCATAGCCATAACCCAACTTTCATCTTTTAATGCTTCATTTACATTTTTAGGTTCTATAGTTGATAGGAAACAAAAGAAGTTATTTTTATCTTGAGCTTGTGATCTAAGGGTTATTTGATTTAAGTTTCCTATTATATTATCCAATGGGTGTGATTTAGATTCCTTAACATTTACTATTTCGTCTTCACCTAATATTATATATTCATTATCATCACCTAAGGGTTTAATTTTACTAACCTCAATAGCTTCTTCTTCAACTAGGTCATCATCTTCTAGGGGCAATGTCTTAGGTGGTGGTGGAGTTTCATCAAATGTTACATTTAAGGATTCTTCTACTTTCATAGTGTGTTTATTAAGTATTATGTATGCTTTACTATTTTGTGAATATCCTAGAAAGATTCCTTCGTACGACTTAGGATCAAACTTAGTAAGGTAATCTTTTGTATTGAGAACAAAACATTTGCTCCCGAATACCCTAAAGTAGTTTAGATTAGGTTTTCTACCTCTTAATAACTCATATGGGGTTTTTCCTAATATTCTCCTAATTGAGACTCTATTTATTATATATGTTGATGTATCTACGGCATGACACCAAAATTTTTGTGGGATAGATTGTTCATTCAGCATTGTTCTACTCATTTCTTGTAAGGTTTGATTCTTTCTTTCTACTACCCCATTTGATTGTGGAGTGCGAGGAGCGGAGAAATTGTGAGATATCCCATTTAAATCACAATATTTTCCGAATTGCACTTCATTATCAAATTCCCGACCATGGTCCGTCCTAATTGATACTATAGAACATCCTAATTTATTTTGAATCATTTTACTAAAAATTTCAAATTTATTAAAGGCTTCGGTTTTATCACTTAAAAAACTAGTCCACGTGTATCGTGAATAGTCATCTACAATTACTAAGGTATAACGATTACCTCCGTAACTCCGCACAGCGGTTGGACCAAAAAGGTCCATGTGTAATAATTCTAGGCATCTAGTAGTGGAGACTATATTCTTAGCTTTGTGACTAGCATGTGCTTGCTTTCCTATTTTACATGCATCGCAAAAGTGTTGGTCATATCTTAGGTTAGGCAAGTTTCTAACTAATTCTTTAGAGGCTAGGGATTGTATTTGTTGCATATTTGCGTGACCTAATCTTCTATGCCACAATGTAGAGTTTTCATCTAAGGTTGCTAGACATATTTTATCTTCCGGTTTATTTCCTAGTTTCATAACATAAACACCACCTTTCCTAACTCCTCTACCTATGACCTTCCCGTCCTTAACTATTTCGCTATCTTTACTTGTAAAAGTAACCCTACACTTATTATCGCATATTTTTCCTATACTAAGCAAATTATATGTTAAGTTATCTACATGCTCAACATTTTCAATAGTTAGGGAGTCTTGAGAGATCGTACCTTTGCCAATGATTTTTCCACGAAAATCACTACCGAAAATAACGTTACCTCCGTTATATGCTTTGTAGGAGGAGAATAGCTTCCGGTTTCCCGTCATGTGCTTCGAGCATCCACTATCCTTAATCCATTCGTCGGGCTCCAAATTTATTCCTAGACATATTTCATCGGTGGCTTGAGCTACAAGGCATTTTTCGTCTTTTGCTTTGTCCGCTTCACCTTTGTCGCTATCGCTCCATGTTCCACTAACAAACGCGCTTTCGTAATCATAACCCGGTGGCTTTGGACATTCGCCAATGAGATGGTTTTGACTTCCACATCTAAAGCACTTTCTTTTCCCGTAGTTATCATTTCTATTTCTTTGTAGTGATCTTCTTTCATCTCGCGGTTGTCTCATGAATCTTCCTCGTCTCTTGAAGAATTTCTTGAATTCTCTAACGGCCATTGCATATTTTTCGTCTTCACTTTCGTCACTTGAATCATCGTCATCACTAAGTTCCTTTTTGGCTTTTAGCGCGAGAGACTTGATTTGATCTTTCTTGCTCTTGACCGTTTCCGAGTCCCTTTTTATAATTTCTTCATGAACCTTTAAGTTGCCAATAAGCTCATCAAGTGATAACGTCATCAAGTTCTTTGACTCTTCAATCGCCGTGACCTTTGCGCGCCATTTCGGATGTAATGCCCTAAGAAATTTCCTTACACAATTTTTGCTAGAAAAAGTCTCATCAAGTGCTTTTAAACTTGTGATGATTGTGTTAAATTTAGCAAATGCATTATCAATAGATTCCTCTTCAGGAATTGTAAATTGTTCATATTGTTGTACAAGAAGATCTATTTTATTATCTTTGACTTGACTATTACCATGGTGAGTGATTAGTAAAGAATCCCAAATATCTTTTGCGGTTTGACACATAAAAATTCTTTCATATTCTTTGCGTGGTAACGCATTATAAATAACCATTTTAGCTTCATTATTTTTCGCTAGTTTCCTTTTTAAATCATCATTTTGTTTTTCAAAAGGCACAATTTCATCTAATTTAGTTAGGATATTATATTGAATAGGGGGAAAATCACCATAGGTAATAATATGCCAAAGATCAAGATCCTTTGATTTCACATAAGTTTCGAATCTATTTTTCCAATAAAGAAAACCATCACTTTCAAATAGTGGTGGTCTTTGCATAGATTGTCCTTCTAAATATTTTAAAGATTCCATAGATCGTTTCAAGTTTTAAAATACAGTTAATTTTAAAAATCTTGTTTGACGTGGCTCTTGATACCAATTGTGGAAAACTAGAAGGGGGGGGGGTTGAATAGTTTTACGTCCTTTTTTAAATTTATTGTGAAAACTTTATTTTCTTTTTAAAACTTAGATTCGAATTTTATGTGATCTCAATTCTTGAACAATATGAACAATACGTATATAAGTAAATATACCTAAGTAATGCAAGTAAGGTAATAAAATGAAATGAAAGCTAGAGATGGAAAGATCTAACCGAAAGACAAGAAATTTATAGTGGTTCGGCTACAAGGACACCTTCCTTGCCCTACTCCACTCCCCGAGCACCTAACTCAAGAGTTTTCTTTACTATGTCAACAAGCTCCCTTATGGCGGAGAAAACCTTTACACAACTTTAGCTTACACCGGCTTAAAGACACAAAGCTAGATGTCGAGTTCTAATCGTAGCTAGAACCAATCTCACACCTTAAACACGACTTAATCACACCTTCTTCTTCACGACTAGTTCACGACTTCTTCACGACTTTTTCACGACTTCTTCACGACTTCTTCACAATTTCTTCACAACTTCTTCACAACTTCTTTACGACACTTCACGACTAACTACAACCTATGTTCACTACTACTTCTTCACACCTTCACTACTTTCACACCTTAACAACACAACTTCTCTACTTACACACTAACCTATCCCAAATAATTATACACACAACTATCTAATAACAATACACAACTTATATACAAATATATGTGATGACACAAACAACTTAGGTATCTAAGTTGCAATACTTCTTCTTTAGTTGTTGAAGGAGTATTCTTCTTTTGCACTTGAATGAAGGAAGCTTGGATCACTTAGAAACCAAAGCTTAAGATTATATGATCAAAGGATTTTGAAGATATGAAATGTGATTTAAAAACAGAAAGTTTTTGTGTGCAAAAGGTAAGTAAAAGTCCAGGAGAAGACTGGTATTTATAGGAGAAAAATTGGACAGCTGAAAGTCTACTGGAGCGGGGGCGGTCCCCTTAAATAGGGGGCGGTCCCCTTAATAATTAAGGGGGCCGCCTAGTAAAATTAAGGGGGCCGCCCCTTCTGTCCGTTGGCCAATTTTGTCCTTTTGTGGGGAAGGTTTTTCTGGAACATTTTAACTGATTTTGGTTAAAAATTTGAATTCATATTTTTATAAAAGATTAAACATTTTTATTTAATGCCAAAAATGTTTTTCAAAAATATATAAAATGTTTTTGATGTTTTATAAAAAATCTAGTTATTAAGAAAATGTTCCTTTGATCATATAATGCATTAAGTACTTGTTTATTCATACCTTAAGTGATTAAGTTGTAGAAGTGAATATTTACAACCAAATACTTGTTTATTTGATAAGTTTATGTTTAATGAGTTTATATTTTGTGATCATTAAAACATAGGGATATGAATAATGTTTTTAGGCATTATTTATGTCAACATTTATATATCTATTTAGCACGGATCACGAAGCGAACCTCTGTCGGCACATAAGACTTTGCAATATGTATAATTTATCACATCAAGTTTCATAGTTATTAGGTCAATTTATTTTCTATTCGAAAAATTACCCTTTTTTGCTTACAATTCGTCATACAATTTAAACAAAAAATCAAGTAATTAATAAAAATAAATAACCAAATAAGTACACATAATCTTAACAATTAAATCATGTAGCCACATGCAAACTTTTTGATAAAACCCTATTAATAATCTATCTATGTTTTTAATATAAAAAGTAAAGTAAAGTAAAGTAACTCCCAATACCATCTTCCACGGGTTATGGGTCCCAATACCGTCGAGACGGTGTATGGGGGAGGTTGAGACGTAGACAGCCTTACCCCTACCTAAGGTAGAGAGACTGCTTCCGGTTCTACCAAAGGTAGAAAAGGACCTCCGGCCTTTTGTAGGGAGTGAGGATCGAACCCTTGACCTCTCGGTTGAGAGGCAAGGGGTTTTCCAACTGATCCAACCCTACTTGTTTATCTATGTTTTTAATATGCATATATTTAAGTAAGGCTATCCCCTACAATGGTAGGTGAGCCACATGCATCGACGAATCGATTGCGTTAGTCTTAGCAAATATATACCAAGTAGCACATAAATAGATTCATTAATTTAATAATTGAGGTCTTCCCCAATTTTAGATCTATCTAAATTACATGTGACAATCAACTTAACAATTAATTTAAACCCTAATCCATGATAAACATGCATCTTTCATCATGGATTAATTACAAGTCACATGATACGTAACCTTTAAACACATAAACATGTTACTAATTTTAGGGTTCCAAACTAATTTTAATTAAGAGGGCATCGCCCCCCCCCCCCCCCTAAAATTAGGGTTTCGATTTTTTTTATGTTCTAAACCCTAAAAAAATCGACTAACATGTAATCCTAATCCAAGATTCGATTTTTATGTGTTTCAGTAATTCAAGTACATGTTAAAACGGCTCGTGATGCCACTGTTAGAATTTAATAATCTAGACAAGTTCATATTATTAATCAAGTAATCATATTACTTATGCGGAAGCGTAGGATCATGTTTAACATATAAAAGATTAACCGAATATTAAAGAAACGTACCTTTTGATTCTAGCAAGAACAAGAATCAAACTTTAATCTTCTTCTTTAAATAGCAAGTGGATTAGCGAGATACCCCTTACCGTTTTGTATCTCAATCCAAGATGGATTAACTATAGTGAGTTAATATCCACGATCTTGTACACACGTACTATAACCGAACTAATGATTATGCTAGTAATAAACACAAGTAAACCAAAACAATTTTTTCTTATGAAAAATTTGAGTCGAACAACCCTTAAGGATAAGGGTTCGATCGGCCACAAGAAGAAGAAGAGAAAACAAGGGTTTAGGGTTATAGCAAGAGTGCAAGAATCAAGAAACAATAACCCCTAGCCTTTGTATTTATAGTGTGCTAATCTTGGAGGACAAGTTGGCTTAGAATTGTGTTGCTAAAGCCCATAGCCGATCGGTTGTGTAATTCCCAAGGGATTCCGGAACCTTCTTGATCCTCTAATTACACCTATAGTCCTTCATTTATTCCCTAACGGTCGTTAGTCGATTCTCGTTAATTACTTAACGTCCGTTAGTCGTTATTTTGTGTTCTAATAATTAAATACATAACGGTTTATATATTAATTATTATTACATTAATTCTTCATACGTAATGTGTGCAATCCCGTGGCCCGAGTTCGAATCTAGTCATACACATTTAATATTTGTCCATAAACTTAACAGTCACAACGTTTGAAGGTGTTGTTTCAAGGACATATAAGGTGCAAAGTTTGCCACTAATCGTCTATAGAACATCACATTCCAGCGGTCATCACACATTACGATGTGAACTGTAATAACCCAAAAATTTGCGAGTTATTAACTTTCTGTAAACCCAAAGCAATTAATTATGAACTTTAATCAAGTTATTTTATTCACCTTAGCATTCGAAATATTACTACATATTTTTTTGTCTTTACTGAGAAATAACTAGTGAGATTACAAAGCGAACACTGTGGCAAAACTCACGTTCCATTTTCACTGGGAACCACACGCGTACCGACACCGTGATAGTATGGCATAAGTTTAATAGATCAAAACGAAGAATGTACAAAACAAATCGTAAAAATAAATACGAACTCGGAAATAAAAACAAATAATATATGACGACTCTAAACTCTCGAGTTAGAGACATTTAAACAAAGCCAGATCCGACACTGTCTAACGAGACTCGGACATTTAAAACACAAAACATACTCTACTAAATTTTAACACACACTACTACATTTTAAATTACACACAACCTATAAATAAATAAAACTACTCCTCTTAAATTACATTTTAAATATATAATATGTATTATATGTATAGGGGCTACTACTTCTATTTGTCGGCATCCTCCACATTCCCAAAACAAACTTTTATATTCTTCTGCTACTACTTTTCCTCTTTTCATCCTTTCCAAGACATATATATTTTTTTTACTGCTACTACTACTTTCTTCTTTGACCTTGTCGACCTCCCATTCCAACCATAAACACCATCACTTTTATATCTCTACTTTTCATCCCCTCCATTTTCGGCAAACCACCATCCTCAAAAGCATCACCCTCCTTTTGTCTAGTTGCTTTTGCTGCTTCCCTCGAAACCCAGACACATCGAACCATCACCTTCACAAATTAATTAGAGTTGACCATGAATCCTTGGTCCCTTTCATGTCACAAGATTTCATAAGATTTAGCACCACTAGTACTAAGATAAGACACCATTTAGGGAGGTTAGTTTTCCCACAATCCGAAAGTAAGATGGAGTGTAACTCCATTATTCACCATAAATTCGCACCTCCCATGAGCTATTCGAATCACACCAAAACTTACAAACTCAAAAACAAAACACCAAATATCTCCCCCTTTTCTCTCGATGTTTCGGCAGTAGGCAAACAAAGGAAGAAAGGAAAAGGGTTTAGATTATTTAGCAAACTAGAAGCATTTGGGTTATACTTTGGTTAGTGATTGCTTTGTTCGTGGTTATCTTCCATCCTAATTCGAGAATCATCACTCCCACACGCCCACTGTAAGAGCACAACACTTCTAAACTTATATAGCATCTATTTTGAACTTTAAGCATGCTTCATTATATATAAGTTTGTCACTGTTTGAAGGAAAACTAAAAGTTGATGCTTGCTATCTTTTCATTCGACATGAAACACAAAAATATAAGTTTTGGCTCTTTAGACTATTATACAAATCGACCTATACATACGTATGACTTATGTAGCTCGTTTTTATACAAACACAACTCATCTTCGAGCTCTCGAGCTCGTTAAAACCGGACTTATATTTATTTTAAACACGACCCAAGTCGTTTAAGGACCAAACAGCCCAACCCGTTAACCGGATGCTTATGTATAAGCTTAACCATGTAAAAATGCTTTTTGTAACGTAAACTAGCTTATTTTGAAACTTACACAACTCGGTTTAAAGACTTTAGCTTCGTTTGGATTTTTGGGTCGTAAAAACTCAAATAAGTCGAATGACTTATCTTGTGCTTATTTTGGTCTTCACTTATAAACCTATTTCTTATTCGAAGAACTTGGACTTTCAAGGATTCATAAAAACTTTGAGTTGCAAACAGTTCGAAAACAAAAACAATACAAACACAAACTCATACGCAGTACACTGCATGAAACATATAACAAAATTTTAACACAGTAACAGTCATTAAATACATTTGAGTTGTAGTATGTAACATGAAAGAGCTCTTGGCTCAGTTGGTTGTCACTTCATTTCCAAGCAAAAGGTCCATGGTTCGATCCATGGACATGGCAGTTTGCCAATTCTTTTTATTTTATTTTATCAATTTAATACTTTTGAAAGGTTTACAACTTCAGCCCCTCAACTTTGAACAAGCTATCGTTTCTTTTAAACTCTTATAATTGTGAAACTTATAATATTTATACCACCTTAGTCCCTCGACTTGGACCAAGTTACATTTTTTTTTTTCTCATAAAGATTTATAGTTAATAACTTATATATTTTTATCCACTTTTCATCTAATAAATATGCATAACACATATTTTTATTAAACGACCTTATCAACGTAAAGCCATAATAATGTATTGGTCAAAATATATTATTTTCACACGAAATTAATAAATATATAACATATATATGAATTCATACACGTCGAGACTAAACGAACTTAATAAATACTTGTTGACTCGTATATATTTATCGATAACTATTAAGCCAATATTCGAGCCAATACTTACAAATATTTTTTTTAAAATCAATTTAAGCATAAACCTTACCACACAAGCAATATTAAACACAGCCACTTGTAAACACTTAAACCTAATGTATTTAAACACTTTGAGTTATGATTAAACAAGACTGTAAACTAAGACTTGCCATACTAATTTAGGTCGCGTGTCGGTGCCACCCACTATTTCTACTTGACTATTGCTTATCCACTGCTGTGTTACCAAGGTGAGTTTATAGTCCCACATTTTACTATGTTTTCAAATCCCGTGGGGAGATACATGCTATAAATCTGAACACAAGTATTTTTCTGTTTGCTTCCCTGATTGATATTGCTAAGTTAATATTGCCTAAGTTATTACACCCGCCAATTTAAAAGTCCCTTTATCATGAACCATTAATCACTTGCGAGTGAACGCGAATTTCGTGAATAGATCTATTGGAAGTTGACATCCCATTTGTACTAGCCGGATGGATAGCCATAGTGTTAGCCGGATTGATAGACAAATGCACTTTATTCGAATTTGAGTATGGCAAAACTCCTACACCAGGGCATTTATCACCCATATCATTGCTATGATTGGGATATTTATTATTACTACCCCTACACGTTAAGGTTTGCGTTTCATGAGGCTTAGTGCAATATTTATCTATTTATTACCCCTGCAATATCATTGTTTTCATTATTATTTACCTTGTGTTCAAACTATTACAAATAAAACACTGTGAATTCACTCAACCTTTGTGTTGACATTTTAAGCATGTTTATCTCAGGTAATTAAAGAAATCTCAAGCACGGAGTTGGCACGGGCATGGAGAAAAGACCCACCTTGTTCCAAATAACTATATCATTCTTTTCAAACTCATCATCACTTTTGTGAACTACTACCCCTTTTTGATAACAAATATGTAATCTCTGAATATTGAGTTTTCATTGAATGATATAAAATTTCCCTTTTTATCAAAAATCTATACTTATGACTGTGATCTAGTTGGTAATACCCCGTTTAAGTCTTCCGTTGCTTCAATAACGATTTTCGGGGTGTTACAGATTGGTATCAGAGCCTAGGTTATAGAGAACCAAATGCTTTTTCAAAAACATTGGACTATAACCGCGATTCCTAAAAGGACCATTTTAAACCTTACCACCCTATGCCCTCCGTGCCAACACTTTGCTACACTTTTGCATTGAGATTTGCTTGGCAGATTATGCATAGCGAATGAATTTTATCACTATAGAATATTAGCATTGAGATTTGCTTGGCAGATTATGCATAACGAAATAGTTTTATCATCTACGAATGTTATTACAACTAATGCATGTTATTGTTAGCTAACTTAAACTTATTATTATTGGGATATTACAGTACCATGTCTCCTTCATCTCACCCCATCATCATCGCTAAGAACCTCGATATCGAGGATGCCTACTCATCCACCAATGATCCAGCACCTCCCTCACCACACCCCGCTATACCTACATCATCCACACCATTTATTAGACCCGCCATACTTATCAGGCCCGGGAGGGATGTTCCACCCCATTACATTTTCCGATATTACCCCAATGGACCCAAAATGGTACACTCCAGGAGTCGCCTAGTACGCCCACTCATACCACTACCACCATCATGGACCCCTGGCATGTTTACCTATGAAGATTTGGATACCTCACTATGGATAGTGCCACGACCATTACTTCATACCACCACCGAAGATCCACCCAGAAGAGCACCACGTAGTTCTTAGACTACACTATTATCATAAGTAGCTTTTATCCTAGCCACGGGATGTGTGGCCAAATTAGTGACGCTTGTATTACCTCTTTGTTGTATAACAAATGTGAGACAAGTTATCATTTGGACATGTGGTTCGGCTATGCTATGTATTGATATCGGTCTATAAGAGCCGAGATTTTCCATCATATATGTGGTGATTGTATCTACTCTTGTTATGATATCATGGCAGTAGTGCTTTATTCCGACTTTATCATGTTTAAGCGAACCTTGTCATATTACCTAGAATTTGTGTACAATCTCATGTGCCAACAGTCGCCCTTTGCACTCCATATTTTACAAACTATTATTATGCCATTTTACAAACTATTACCATGTAAAAGACAAATTTGATATCCTACCACTATCAACCAAAACAGTTTACTAATACCTCTTTATTATCTTACGCTGTGAGCAAACGAACTTTTCATCCTCTTAAGAAATTTCCAGACTTGCTATCAACTTACGAATTGTTTTGTTAGTTTCATATAAACCATTTTGTAAAACACCCTACAGACCGTTTTGCTACTATCTGGTGAAATCATTTACTATCACTTTATAAAACATTTCGCTAAAAACTTTATTGTTTATCACTATCCCATTAATCATTTCGTTACTCTACTTTACCACCCAATAAGCCACCACTTTGCTTCCATTTTTCGACTATTTGACTACCTTACTACCCTCTTATAAAATAATAAACGGTGTCACTATCAACATACAAGCTATTTTACGAATCATCCCACAGACTATTTGATATAAACACAATAAACAAAAAAATTTGCTACCATACTACAAATCTATAAACCAACAAATGTTTATACTGACACCCTGCAGACTATGTTGCAAACACCCTACAAGTTTTATTATTAACTCATAAATTATTTTGCCCCTCTGAGCACCACATTAACCGCTGATAAAACAACAAACTATACCACAATGCATCACAAACCAATTTTTCGTTACCCGATTCGACATGATTCTTTCCATTACTCCCACACTCACTTATCCACTTACCACCGTCAAGGAGAGCCGTCATAACGAGATGTTGGAGGGAGTGCCCAATACATTCGAGGTTGACCAGAGTTCCAGGAGGACTCAATTGGAGACAGAGGATGACATGGTGTGGAGAGATATACCATGTATAGACGATCGCATTGCCACCATGGAGACTTGGGACTATATGTCTCATTTATCATCATTCGAGTCTTCGGACACTCCATACCCTGGGACACCACTAGAGGACACAGAGACGAGCGTTGTTGCTCAGATGCAGAACCAGTTGGACTCGCTGACTAGAAGAGTAGAGCTTCACTCCGAGCACCTCGATGAGCTACCAGCTGATCAGTTTGAGTCGTACGACCAAGACCTCCGTATATTGTTCAGGAGGATGAACATCAGAAGACAAGAGATCTCTGATGTGAGTTTCAGAGTTGATGTCTTTGAGCATGCGCGGACGGTAGCCCAGGAGACAGTCCAGGGATTACAGTGTAGGATAGGAGATGTTGAGAGAGTCCTACGAGCAGCCAAGGATACTGAGAGAACCCAGAGTCAGAGGATTACCGCTTTAGAGGCTATGTTGGCAGCACAGTTGAGTATAAACCAGGATTTCCAAAGGCGTTTTATAGAGATGGATGACTTGGCTGAGATAGTTAGAGGTTTACAGCACGGACCTGGAGATGCACCCGGCACTTCATAGATTAGCCACGTATTGTTGTAGTAGTGACATCTTAACTTGCCCAGCGTGGCATTAATAATTTTGTATTGTTCTTTTGGAAACAATGTATCAAATTATTAAAACTCATGGTTAGTTATGATTACTATGTACCAATATTGATCTATGTTATGGTTGCTTCCTTCATTTATGTGTTGTGACTTTCTTTTATACGTCACCATATTATTCCATGTGTATTGTGATTGTATTCAGACGTGTCATGAAGATTAATTATGATGATTTTGTTTATGAAGATGTTGTATGAGGACAATTATGACACCTCACTTGATCATATTAACCGTAAAACCTAAATATATGTTCTTGTGTCATTGTTAGAACATGGCTACCCGCAACAGAACTACAGAAGCAGTCGCCGGATCGATCATGACTCCGGAGGAGATCCGCCGATTGATCACGGAAAGCGTGACCGCTGCATTAATAGCTCAAGCTGCAGCCACGACTCCTACCGGCAGTGCAACAAGGCCTACTGCCGAGAGTGAGCCAGTTGCAACCCGCAAGTGCACGTACAAGGAGTTCATGAGTTGCAAACCGCCAACCTTTAAAGGTACTGAAGGAGTGACAGAGTTAGCTCGATGGTTTGAGCGTTCAGAGACTGTCTTTACAAGAAGTGGTTGTGCCGAAAGCGACAAAGTCGCCTTTGCTACTGGCACTCTAGCAGATGATGCACTGTCGTGGTGGAACGCCACTGCTCATAAAATGGGTAATGATAGAGCTTACCAACTTCCTTGGGCTGAGTTTAAACAGAAGATGTTGAAGAAGTATTGTCCTCGCACCGAAATTCGAAAGATGGAAGATGAGTTTGACCGCTTGGTGGTAAAAGGATATGATCTTAGGGCTTATGATAGGAGATTCCAAGAGCTCTCCATACTATGCCCAACCAAGGTGCCGGATTTCGAGAAGACACTGGAAAGGTATGTCGAAGGATTACCCAGAAGCATAGAAGGAGATGTCACGGTGTCCAAACCACAAACACTGGAGGAAGCCATGGAGACTGCTCAGAAGTTACTAGAAAGAGAAATCAGGCGTAATCAAGCTCAGGGAAGCGATGATCACAAAAGAAAATTTGATGATCGCAGAAACAATCACAGCAACAACAACTCTCACCATAACCAAAGCCACAACCACAACAACACACAAGGCTATCAGCAAGACCGGAACCGCCACCACAACCAACAGAATCGCCAGCAGGAAACTGCTAGGGCTTACATTGCCACACCTACTGGAACTGGGGGCTATGCTGGACCCGCTCCCATGTGCAACCGATGTAAGTTGCACCATCATGGACCCTGTTTCGCTAGATGTGGAAAGTGTCAGAAAACCGGCCACAAGACCCAAGACTGCAAGGCCACAGGAGCCAACCTACAACCAGTGGCCGTAGTATGCCATGGATGTGGTAAGAAGGGGCACTACAAGAACCAGTGTCCGAATCAAGTTGCCAACCCCGTCAACAATGCTCGCGGGAGAGCATATATGATGGAGGGAAGAGAAGCTCACCAGGACCTCAACAACGCGACGGACTGATGAAGTTTAGAATTTAGCAGTCCTATTCCTTTATGTATTATGTTGTACTAAGCCTACGACATCCCTAGTATCCGGATCTTTAAGACTACTTTCTGTTCTAAAAACAACTTGTTGTGATAAATTCCCCATCTATTGTACTTTCTATTCCTTTCTGATTTCCATGTTATCAACAAATTCTTTATCAATCATAACATCTTTCCTTAAATTGCCATTTTGTAAACGGCATGGGTTGAATCTATTTAAACACTGAGAATTATAACGACTAAACCGAACATCACATCATTGTTCCTAAATTATACATAGCCTAGCTACCTATGTCTAATTCAGGAGGGATCATGTTATGCTGGGAGCAGTTATTTATAAATCCTAAAACGAACTAATTCACCATCTACAAAAGATGAAGATTAGCAACTTCCTCTACATTCACCAAGTTCTCGACCGGAACCCTCATTGTTAAAAATTGTTATTAACAAACTCCTTTGTCTAACGGGTAGGTTACCCTCACAGATTTTTGATATTCATGAAACCCTGGTCGTACCTTTGAAAGAAATTCGACTTGACGATAAGCTAAATTCTGTCGAAAAACCAATGGAGATTTTGGATAGAGATGTCAAACAATTAAAACAAAGCCGTATTCCTATTGTCAAAGTTAGATGAAATTCTAAGAGAGGACCAGAGTACGCCTGGGAACGCGAAGACCAAATTCGTGCTAAATACCCTCACCTATTCAATAAGACAAATCCCAACCACTACCACATCTTAGGATTCGGGACGAATCCTGTCTAACAGGTAGGTACTGTAATAACCCGAAAATTTGCGAGTTATTAACTTTCTGTAAACCCAAAGCAATTAATTATGAACTTTAATCAAGTTATTTTATTCACCTTAGCATTCGAAATATTACTACATATTTTTTTGTCTTTACTGAGAAATAACTAGTGAGATTACAAAGCGAACACTGTGGCAAAACTCACGTTCCATTTTCACTGGGAACCACACGCGTACCGACACCGTGATAGTATGGCATAAGTTTAATAGATCAAAACGAAGAATGTACAAAACAAATCGTAAAAATAAATACGAACTCGGAAATAAAAACAAATAATATATGACGACTCTAAACTCTCGAGTTAGAGACATTTAAACAAAGCCAGATCCGACACTGTCTAACGAGAATCGGACATTTAAAACACAAAACATACTCTACTAAATTTTAACACACACTACTACATTTTAAATTACACACTACCTATAAATAAATAAAACTACTCCTCTTAAATTACATTTTAAATATATAATATGTATTATATGTATAGGGGCTACTACTTCTATTTGTCGGCATCCTCCACATTCCCAAAACAAACTTTTATATTCTTCTGCTACTACTTTTCCTCTTTTCATCCTTTCCAAGACATATATATTTTTTTTACTGCTACTACTACTTTCTTCTTTGACCTTGCCGACCTCCCATTCCAACCATAAACACCATCACTTTTATATCTCTACTTTTCATCCCCTCCATTTTCGGCAAACCACCATCCTCAAAAGCATCACCCTCCTTTTGTCTAGTTGCTTTTGCTGCTTCCCTCGAAACCCAGACACATCGAACCATCACCTTCACAAATTAATTAGAGTTGACCATGAATCCTTGGTCCCTTTCATGTCACAAGATTTCATAAGATTTAGCACCACTAGTACTAAGATAAGACACCATTTAGGGAGGTTAGTTTTCCCACAATCCGAAAGTAAGATGGAGTGTAACTCCATTATTCACCATAAATTCGCACCTCCCATGAGCTATTCGAATCACACCAAAACTTACAAACTCAAAAACAAAACACCAAATATCTCCCCCTTTTCTCTCGATGTTTCGGCAGTAGGCAAACAAAGGAAGAAAGGAAAAGGGTTTAGATTATTTAGCAAACTAGAAGCATTTGGGTTATACTTTGGTTAGTGATTGCTTTGTTCGTGGTTATCTTCCATCCTAATTCGAGAATCATCACTCCCACACGCCCACTGTAAGAGCACAACACTTCTAAACTTATATATCATCTATTTTGAACTTTAAGCATGCTTCATTATATATAAGTTTGTCACTGTTTGAAGGAAAACTAAAAGTTGATGCTTGCTATCTTTTCATTCGACATGAAACACAAAAATATAAGTTTTGGCTCTTTAGACTATTATACAAATCGACCTATACATACGTATGACTTATGTAGCTCGTTTTTATACAAACACAACTCATCTTCGAGCTCTCGAGCTCGTTAAAACCGGACTTATATTTATTTTAAACACGACCCAAGTCGTTTAAGGACCAAACAGCCCAACCCGTTAACCGGATGCTTATGTATAAGCTTAACCATGTAAAAATGCTTTTTGTAACGTAAACTAGCTTATTTTGAAACTTACACAACTCGGTTTAAAGACTTTAGCTTCGTTTGGATTTTTGGGTCGTAAAAACTCAAATAAGTCGAATGACTTATCTTGTGCTTATTTTGGTCTTCACTTATAAACCTATTTCTTATTCGAAGAACTTGGACTTTCAAGGATTCATAAAAACTTTGAGTTGCAAACAGTTCGAAAACAAAAACAATACAAACACAAACTCATACGCAGTACACTGCATGAAACATATAACAAAATTTTAACACAGTAACAGTCATTAAATACATTTGAGTTGTAGTATGTAACATGAAAGAGCTCTTGGCTCAGTTGGTTGTCACTTCATTTCCAAGCAAAAGGTCCATGGTTCGATCCATGGACATGGCAGTTTGCCAATTCTTTTTATTTTATTTTATCAATTTAATACTTTTGAAAGGTTTACAACTTCAGCCCCTCAACTTTGAACAAGCTATCGTTTCTTTTAAACTCTTATAATTGTGAAACTTATAATATTTATACCACCTTAGTCCCTCGACTTGGACCAAGTTACATTTTTTTTTTTCATAAAGATTTATAGTTAATAACTTATATATTTTTATCCACTTTTCATCTAATAAATATGCATAACACATATTTTTATTAAACGACCTTATCAACGTAAAGCCATAATAATGTATTGGTCAAAATATATTATTTTCACACGAAATTAATAAATATATAACATATATATGAATTCATACACGTCGAGACTAAACGAACTTAATAAATACTTGTTGACTCGTATATATTTATCGATAACTATTAAGCCAATATTCGAGCCAATACTTACAAATATTTTTTTAAAATCAATTTAAGCATAAACCTTACCACACAAGCAATATTAAACACAGCCACTTGTAAACACTTAAACCTAATGTATTTAAACACTTTGAGTTATGATTAAACAAGACTGTAAACTAAGACTTGCCATACTAATTTAGGTCGCGTGTCGGTGCCACCCACTATTTCTACTTGACTATTGCTTATCCACTGCTGTGTTACCAAGGTGAGTTTATAGTCCCACATTTTACTATGTTTTCAAATCCCGTGGGGAGATACATGCTATAAATCTGAACACAAGTATTTTTCTGTTTGCTTCCCTGATTGATATTGCTAAGTTAATATTGCCTAAGTTATTACACCCGCCAATTTAAAAGTCCCTTTATCATGAACCATTAATCACTTGCGAGTGAACGCGAATTTCGTGAATAGATCTATTGGAAGTTGACATCCCATTTGTACTAGCCGGATGGATAGCCATAGTGTTAGCCGGATTGATAGACAAATGCACTTTATTCGAATTTGAGTATGGCAAAACTCCTACACCAGGGCATTTATCACCCATATCATTGCTATGATTGGGATATTTATTATTACTACCCCTACACGTTAAGGTTTGCGTTTCATGAGGCTTAGTGCAATATTTATCTATTTATTACCCCTGCAATATCATTGTTTTCATTATTATTTACCTTGTGTTCAAACTATTACAAATAAAACACTGTGAATTCACTCAACCTTTGTGTTGACATTTTAAGCATGTTTATCTCAGGTAATTAAAGAAATCTCAAGCACGGAGTTGGCACGGGCATGGAGAAAAGACCCACCTTGTTCCAAATAACTATATCATTCTTTTCAAACTCATCATCACTTTTGTGAACTACTACCCCTTTTTGATAACAAATATGTAATCTCTGAATATTGAGTTTTCATTGAATGATATAAAATTTCCCTTTTTATCAAAAATCTATACTTATGACTGTGATCTAGTTGGTAATACCCCGTTTAAGTCTTCCGTTGCTTCAATAACGATTTTCGGGGTGTTATGTGAACCCTCACCATTTCTTTTGGTTTTGGCTATCAAGGTCAGAAGTGGCTTAAAGGTAAAGCATGTAAAGCTAGGGCTTTAAGCATTCAATTTTCGAAGGCCCTAGGTTTTCTAGAGCATTGTATATACACAAGTCGGTCACATATTTTTCGGATCCTATATAGAGATCCTATTATGGCCCCAAATAGTCGAATAGTAGTTTTCCACTAGATCCGATTATGTAAGGCCCCAAATAGCCGACTATTACATAATTGGATCCCAAATTCTGGTTAGAAGACTATCATCAATCTAATCATTTGCAGTTAATGAATCGACGTTTGTTTTCCATAATCACAACCACAACCATACTTTCATTCTTTGGCTTTCTTTCCTTTCCTCGTGTATCATTCTTATACTCAAAGTTGCTTTCAAAACATAAAGTTTTCATAATTACAAATAAATATCACTTGAATTTAGATTTGACCGATTAGAGTGTATGAAGATATCTTTAATTTTCTATTTTTAGCATTGAAAATTTAGAGTCAATTGATGATAAT
The DNA here is from genome assembly GCA_021014915.2 of Artemisia tridentata subsp. tridentata. NCBI lineage: Eukaryota > Viridiplantae > Streptophyta > Magnoliopsida > Asterales > Asteraceae > Artemisia > Artemisia tridentata. Next base: position 411,005,549 of record CP139506.1, read on the forward strand.
AAGCTAAACGGTATTAGAAATCTAAATTCTTTCCCTAATGCTTATATTGATTATAGAATAATGTTAACCATTCCGATGACAATTGTTTCTTTGTAAAGAAGTCTTTCAAAACTAAAGTTAACTAAATTTAGAGGTGAGCATGGGCGGTTTGGGCAGTTTTTAGCTAAAATTAAACCTCGAACCGAAAACTACGGTCTTTGAAAATTTCAAACCATATGGTTTCGGTTTTTTGGTTTTTGGTTTTTGGTTCAATTAAATCGGTTCAATTTTGGTTTTTTATGTTTACCTTTTGATTTACCGATTAATAAACTAGTTAGTCATGAATTATCATAACTTTTAACTTATTTCGTCATATTTTAATTAATAAAGAAATAACAACTAGTAAAGTTTTCCGTCAAACATAAATATTAAGTTTCCAAACAAAATCATTCAAACCAAATTAATAGTAGCATATTATAACAATAAGAAACTAAAGTACAAAATAAACATATAATCATTCAAAAATACATCCATGATATGGGTAAGAAATGCAAGTCTTAGCATTTTATGAAAGAAGTTTAAACGTCCAAAAGATAACGAGCCATTTCTTTAAATCATTAAGCGACAAATCCTTTATATTGATAAGTTTATTTCGAAGTTTTGAAAGATATATAAAGGTGGGGCGAGGCGAATTTTCGGTTTGGTTTCTCGTATGCAACCAAAAACTGCCCCAAACATTCGGTTTCTCTGAAAATCAAAACATCCTCAGTCAGTTTTTCAATTAGTTCGGCTTTTTCGGTTTATCTGTTTTGTGCTCACACCTAATTAAATAAATTTTATTAAAGATAAAAATGTCTCAAGAAAGTTAAATGAATTAGCTCATTTATTGGTTGAAAATGAAATATATTATACCATATTGATTTTAAAAGATATCAAAGTTTTGGCATAAAAAAACAAGAAAAGTAAATCTCATGTAAACAATTTTGAGCAAATAATTTTGAAAAAAAAAACGCGCTTTAAAGCATGGCTTTAGGCCTCCATGAAGATTGTGTTGGAATATATGAATCATAAAACTATAAACATATAACCAAGAACATCAAAGCATATAGCAGCGGAAAACAGGATCATAATACTAGTAATTAATTAACTAAAAATAAAAGAATACGCGTACCTTAGATTACTAGCCAAACAAGTAATCAAATCTCCAGGAACCGGTAAAACCTTAAATTAGGGTTTATGTGAAATCGACTATGAACTAGTCGAATGGGGAAAAATCACTCAAGCTAAAGTAAGCTTGATCTCCGTTCTTGTACACACATATTAGTAGCGTTTCAATGTGAAAAGCTAGGTTCTTGTATCATAAGTAAAACATCACAACAACTAGGGTTTGATGTTCTTGATAATACATGATCAAATCCCCTAGGGATACTTCACTTTTCATCAACAAGAATATAAATGAGTAAATAATATTCATGCATATAGATATGCATGCAATATACACGTATTAATCATACATGCACATGCATGGTATCAATTATTACCCCTTTACTGTTTGTGTTTGAATGTCAGTGGGTAGGAAAAAAGATAACCGATTAATAAATAGGTTAGGGATACGTGTTATTATTGTTCGATCATATGGAGCTATTGAGGGGTTTTATACACTCCAAACTTGCTCTCCAAGTTTGAGTCCAACACCTCCTCAAGTTCCAAAATTTGACACTCAACCCCCTCCTCTTTCCTTGTTCGACCATATAAATTTTTGTGATTTAATAATTAATCATAACTTACTATATTAATTATTAAAACATTGAAACTCATACGTAATGTGTGCAATCCCGGAGTCTCGTGTTCGAAACTGGTCATACGTATATTAATTTATATCCATAACTAACAGCTCCCACTTGGATATGCATTAATATAGTAATGACATTGGTTAGTCTAGCTTAACACCCCAAATGCCCCAGATCGACCCTGAGTATGGTTTCCTGGAAAAAACCATGTGATGATACATCATCATACTTATCCTTTTGTTTATAATACCACGTTAATATGGATATGGATCTAAGTCATTCCATAATTAACTATTCTGTTTCTCGTTATTAATAATTGATCAAGATTACCAAATCATCTGAACGTATTCCAGATAGACTTTGGGTACGGCCGTACAAACATCTTGTCAACCCTACGAGGGGCCCAGCAGTATTATACTTCAAAACAAATTTGAAGGAACAAATCCTTTCTTGACTACGAGCATAACCCTTGAACTTTGCATCACCTCTGAAAATAGCCCTTATAACTACCAATTACGGATAGCGTTAGACATATCTTACAGAAAATGAGCTACATCCTCGGCTGTTATCTGGTATCTCAAGTATGAGGATAAATATTCATGATTTACTTAATGACAAAGATCCATAAAGTACAATCATGTGGTTGGGATCTGTCCTATATTCAATTTATCCAATATTGAATATCATGTGAATTTGGTATGCCCACGCATCAATATACTTTAGTATATTCTACCAACATTCACATTTGCCTTAATTCAATAATACTCCCATATTATTGATCGACAACGGACTATTTAGAATAACATAAGTTATTCACGGATTTAAACATGCAAATATAGGATACAATTTATTATTAATAAAAACAAACGTACCACGTACTTTAATTCATTGTAAATAATAATTGCTTAACATCCCTTATCCAAATACTAAATAGATCAAGCATGATAATTCCCATTAATGAATTATGCCCCAAGTCATGTTCAAACATACTTGTTGACAAGGCATAAATCAACTAATTTTGATCTATTGGAAATTTTGAGAATACATATTTTAAGAATTCATTTACTAAAATTCTTGTATGTGTGCATTCATCTATCTAGATATTGCCACATACTTCATAAAATGCGTGACATCCTCAACCACGAATTTATGATAATTAAACTACCAAACCTTTTATAGTTTAAAGTATTCTAATTCTTTAATGTATAATGCAACTATGCTCAAATTGAGCATAACTAGTACACATGGCCATTAACAAGGATAAACTCCCACCATGACTAGTATTGAGTGTCATCTCAATCTTATTAGCATCATTGTATCCAAATAACAATATGCTCTTTAAAATTCCGTAAACTTTAATATTCATCGTGTAATGTTTGATACCTTCAAATCTTTCAAGATTTGTTAACTATATCAATTACGCAGCAATTTGCCATACGGTTTATATTTAGAATTTTGGAGCAACTCCAGGCTGAGGATGTTAATTCTAAATCCAACCATAACCATTACACTTAGCCATCTAATAACCTTCAATTAGATATTAATGTTGTCAAATCATCTTGCTTCCAAGCATGATACAACAAATAACATGATGTACATGAAAAATCTTGTGTCAAACTTGGATTTTATTCATGTCATATCTTTCCAAAGATATGTTTCTATCTAGCCTTTCTAATAGATTATCATGTTTATTAGAATTAGTTATTTTACCGCTTATGTTTATAACAATAAACATATATTTTAAGGTTGTATGTTTATTTTCTGAATTTCCATTATGAAGTTTCATTCCAAACTAAGGCTTAACATTTAATGTTAATGGAATGGTACGTACTTCCTATATGTTATACAACATATATGAGATAAGAAAATAAATATAATACTCCCACTAGCTTTCAGAAATATCAAGAAATATCTTATTTTAATTATAAATCAAAACTTAGATTTAATAACTAAACATAAGTATATCTCCTAGATGCATGCATTAATCTAAATGATTGCACTTTGTATACTTCCAAAGATTATTTGAATTCAAATACTCCTTTCAATTACTTTTCATCCTCGCACAAATAATTACCCAATAAAGAGTTTTGATATTCCATTGTTAATTTCATATAAATGAAACTAAGAATGACAACCATAATCTTTATACATTTAATGTGCTTAGAAAGAATTTTAATCACAATTAATTGCTTAAGTGTGATTAATAATCTTTTCACACATTAAATATGTATACAAATTTGTCCATTATGATTTCTACTCAAAATTAAATATCTAGGATTTTCATTTCCTTTGTAGAAACTCATCTTCATTCTATAGTGTAACTATAGAGTTTAAGATCAACTACGTTTCCAAACTAGTTATCTTCTTGGACTGCATCTAATTATTCATAGTATGAGTAATTTGCCAAATTCAATATTTGTAATTTATCAACAGGTTTATCATAATCCTGTAACTCATAATCCTCAACATATTATCCAAATATTTGAGGTATCCTTGCGAATCTATGAAATGAGAATTCCATCATCTTGAGATTTAACATTAACATGTTTAATCCTCATTATAATTTTGCTAGTGTATTTAGAAGATCATGTATCTTGTAATTTTATCTTTTCAAGATAAACTCCTCCCACTTGCTTTTTACAATTTATAGATTAACTATAAATACTTAGCAAATAGAGCAACACAAAATTGTTCTCTTTTGGGACTTTATAAATACATATTGACAGTTCCTAACATTAATTTGTTAATAACCTACTTATAAGCAGTTTAACAAATTCTGAACTTCAATTTTAAGACTTAATGTGATTCATCACATACCATAATAAATGGTGTCTTATTAATCTTCTAGGTTGGAGTCTAATTGAGTATATCCTATCCATACTCAATTTTCTAACCTTGATATCTTTAGGAAGAATAGAAGATATAGTCATCTTTAATCAAACAATATTACAAGAGTTTGATTTTCCTAACTGAACATACCATACACATTATGTATTTCATTAGGATTAATATTGTAAGTCATTCTTACAACATGTAAGATAAATATATTTCGTTTTGGCTTACCTATTTACCATCTAAATCAAGTTAATGGTAAAATAGATTTCCAAGCCAATAGCATGCTTTATAACATAAGTGCTTATTGACCAAGTCACTTCATGTCCATGTCTCAACAAGAAGACATAACTGTTATAATCTCAATATACGTTATAAGTCATTAATCAATTCAATGACTTCTTGTATATGTCTTAATTAAAAAACATAACAAGTTAACGTTTTACTTTATTATAAGTCTTATCGCAATAAAAGACTTCATATTTATATCTTTACAATATAAACATGTATAACTAAAGTAATCATGAACACCACAATTTGGTTTCAATAGTAATTTCAAGTTAATTTATTACTTCATATATTTATGTCATTCCAAGAATACATAAACATCCAAATTTGAAGTAGTCTTATTATCATATTGACACTTGTTCTAATAGTTATCTAATTTAGAAACTTGCAAATTAACATAGTTTCATTACATCAGCTGAGGCTGCTAATAATGAAAGTATGTAATTTACCTTGTCATTAATATCTATGTCAAGTTTTCACTGACGCTAGATATTAACTCCAAGTGTTCTATAACTAGGATGTGAATAAAACACATTAGAACATTAATCTCTTACCTTACAGTCAAGAGAAACCTTTAAATCATATTTCGTTATGTTGTTGCTTGCACACTATAAATATTTCTCCCACTTGTGCATGGAACAACGTCATGTATCAGATAAAAAATACGTCAATCGTTTGTTTATGTGACCAATATGATTTGTGTCATAGATATAAGTAGATATAGAACCACCTTGTCTAGTAAGGAAACGTACACGACTATCCTTAAAACCACAAGTGTCTATAATTGGAAAGTAATTATCTCAAGAGATTCTAGAGATAATCTGGGTTACTACCAAGATGTCAATGCTTGTAGCTCCCACTGAATAACAGATCAGTACATAACTCATTATTCAACAATTACAACACTATGCTCTCACTGGATTTGACAACATTATAAGTGTTTCATAACCAGTAAAAGCAAATAATGTGCTGTTTACTTTCCTACACCTTTGAGGAATCCCATAAGCAATAATTACTTAGGTACTCAAAGAATGTATTCTACTTTGTCAATGATGGAATATCCATCAATGCAATTAACTTGAGAAAATTGGGCATGCAATTTCTTCCTCAATAGGTCTACCATCCCCACAACGGTATGTAGCACCTTTAAATGGTCAAAGCACAACAACTAGATCAATCATTCTAGTTTGCCTTTTACCAATTTTGCGGTAATTAGTCTAGCTTCTAATTTTAATAACTCCTAAACGTGCAATTCTTAAAATTTGCCATGAGTTATTTCTTAGAATTTAGACAATTCTAATTTTCCTATTATACCTTTCTCATTCATGAAAAGGAATAGGATTAAGTCTCACTCTTCACACGGAAAGTAGACTAGGTTTATTCTTTTAGTTAAGTTGACTCTATCCATAACCCCTACGGGTGTAGATCAACCATTTAATTTTCACTGAAAACTAGGATCCAAATTGACGTCGTTTCATCACATCAGCTTTGGCTGCTAGCAATGAAAGTACTCAATAAGGTACGGGTCGAACCCAATTGCCAATATCCAATTGCAATTCCTAGAGTCATGGGACTTACATATTTTGCCAACATCAGTTGCAAATGTAAGCATGTTTCATCCCCAAATCTTTATGCCTTGACGCCGTTTCATTACATCAGCTTTGGCTGCTAGTAATGAAAGTGCTCAATTAAGTTAACCAACTTAAGAAACTGCAAATTGACGTCGTTTCATCACATCAGCTTTGGCTGCTAGCAATGTAGAATGTAATCTCAGGTGTTTCCGTTTCAGTTGGATGGCATATTACTTAAATTTAAGGGTATTAAATTTTTGATGTGTGTAATCAAAATATGTACAAAGATGTCATGCATTCATCTTTGTATCATATGTTTCAAAAAACTGTTTACTCATTCGTTACATTAATAAGCTCAAATCATCAAAGTTTTAATTGATGGCGTTGAGTAACTTACAACATTGCCTTAAGATGCTTCGTACGTTTTCATGGTTGTACTTGGTAAGTCTAATATTGACGCACAGGCGAGCGGAGAGACAGAATGGAGTCTCTTTAAGGCCACAATTTAATGCGAAACCAACCTTAAACCCACTTTATAGTTTGTCAATATTAGGTCCCCCTTTCGACCACTTTTATACAGTCGCATCAATCAACTAAAATTTATGATTTTCTTGCTTAAAACAATGTTGTAAATTATTAAATTGCTAGTCTCGCCTGGGAGCAAATTACCGTGCGAAGCGAACCACTGTCGGCACATAAGACTTGGCAATAAATAATTTACCATAAAAGGTTTCATTGTTATTAGGTTCATTTATTTTTATACAAAAATTACCCTCTTTTTGCTTACAATCCATCATAATTTAAACAAAAAAGATCAAGTAATTTAACAAAAAATAAACAAACACATAATAACACATATATGATCTTAATCATAAATCATATAGCCACATGCAAACCTTTTGATAAATCCTATTAATAATTTCTATGTGAATTTAATGTATATAATTACTACGACTCCCATTGGTTTTCGAGCGCATTGTACCCAATGGACCACAGACACCAACAAGTTGGTCGCGTAAGCCTTAACAATTATATACCACGTTGCACATAACAGATTCATTAATATATTAATTAGGTCAACCCTAATAATGATCTATCTTAAACATGTAGCAATTACATCAACATCCATGACAAAACATGCATGTTTTTGTCATGGATTCCCCATATTGCACTTATTATCATGTAACACATATAATCAAGTCAATATATACGCGTACTCAATTAATGACATCACCAAGTACTCATTAATTTAACACATAAAATTTCACATGCAACCTAGGGTTTCTTACAAGTTATATCAAAACTAAAACCCTATACCACCTATTGCAAGTAATAATCACAAAGATTCAATTTTTATGTGTTTTTAGTAATTAATTACAAGTATAAACGGGCTCTTGATTCCATTGTTGGAATATATGAATCATAAAACTATAAACATATAACCAAGAACATCAAAGCATATAGCAGCGGAAAACAGGATCATAATACTAGTCATTAATTAACTAAAAATAAAAGAATACGCGTACCTTAGATTACTAGCCAAACAAGTAATCAAATCTCCAGGAACCGGTAAAACCCTAAATTAGGGTTTATGTGAAATCGACTATGAACTAGTCGAATGGGGAAAAATCACTCAAGCTAAAGTAAGCTTGATCTCCGTTCTTGTACACACGTATTAGTAGCGTTTCAATATGAAAAGCTAGGTTCTTGTATCACAAATAAAACATCACAACAACTAGGGTTTGATGTTCTTGATAATACATGATCAAATCCCCTAGGGATACTTCATTGTTCATCAACAAGAATATAAATGAGTAAATAATATTCATGCATATAGATATGCATGCAATATACACGTATTAATCATACATGCACATGCATGGTATCAATTATTACCCCTTTACTGTTTGTGTTTGAATGTCAGTGGGTAGGAAAAAAGAGAACCGATTAATAAATCGGTTAGGGATAAGTGTTATTATTGTTCGATCATATGGAGCTATCGAGGGGTTTTATACACTCCAAACTTGCTCTCCAAGTTTGAGTCCAACACCTCCTCAAGTTCCAAAATTTGACACTCAACCCCCTCCTCTTTCCTTGTTTAACCATATAAATATTTGTGATTTAATAATTAATCATAACTTATTATATTAATTATTAAAACATTGAAACTCATACGTAATGTGTGAAATCCCGAAGTCTCGTGTTCGAAACTGGTCATACAAATATTAATTTATATCCATAACTCTAACAGATTGAACCCTGAATAAAGAAAACTTGTCATATATGCAACCATATTTTAATATTGTATTTCCTTGGTGGTTTGCTTCTATATGATACAAAGTGGAATCCAACAAAACCCTTTTCTTTTGCTGCTAACTTGAACTGAAGTTTGTTTTCTTAGAGCACACGGTGTCTTAACGCACCAAGTGGGTGAAACCTTCACTTTGGTGCGTTAAAGCCACGTTAACCACACCGGGGCTCTGCGTTAAAAGCCAAAACTTTCACCCACGTTAAGCTTTAACACTGCGTGAAAGACATGAAACAATTAAAAAAAAAAAAAAAAAAAATCATTTAACCCCCCCCCCCCCCCCATGATTGAAATTATTTGTTTTGTGCTTTTGTAATTTTGCAGTGTTTGTGTTCTTGAGTGTGTTTATGTGTGTTTTCATTGTGTGTGTGTACAACAAGTACACGTTGGGGAAGAAGATATATGTTTCAAATTTGCAGTTTAGTCCTTGTGGTATTGTGGTGTTTACATTTTAGACCCTGTGTTTTAGTAGCAGTTTTTTTTTTTTTTTTTTTTTTTTTTTTTTTTTTTTTTTTTTTAGTTAATAACATTTTTATTTAGTTTTTTTTATGTGGTAGTTTTTTTTTTAATGAGTAAACTACAAAATACATCCCTTTGGTTTGGTCGATTTCACACGATACATCCCTCCCAAAAAAGTTGCGCCATACACATCCCTCCGTTAGTAAAAGTCAGACACAATACATCCCTCCGTTAAAAAAAGGACTAACGGCGCAAACCATTTCTCCGTTATCTCCTAACGAGATAGAAAATGTTTACACCGTTAGTCCTCTGGGTTAACTCTATTTGCACCGTTAGTCCTTTTTTATGTTTTCGTCCCTTTTTTTACGTTTTCGTCCACTTTTTTACGTTTTCGTCCATTTTTTTACGTTTACGTCCGCTTTTTTACGTTTTCGTCCGTTTTGTTTCAAGGATTGACTTAATCTGCTGACTCGAATCATTTATAAAAATTCGAAAAAATTTATAAAAATTCAAAAAATTTATATAAATTCGAAAAGATTTAATAAAATTTATAAAAATTCAAAAAATTAATAAAAATTCGAAAAAACTAATATAAATTCGAAAAATTTATAAAAATTCAAAAAATTTATAAAAATTCGAAAAAAATTATAAAAATTCGAAAAATTTATAAAAATTCGAAAAAATTTATAAAAATTTGAAAAAACTTATATAAATTCGAAAAATTTATAAAAATTCAAAAAATTTATAAAAATTCGAAAAAACTAATATAAATTCGAAAAATTTACAAAAATTCAAAAAATTTATAAAAATTCGAAAAAAATTATAAAAATTCGAAAAATTTATATAAATTCGAAAAAATTTATAAAAATTAGAAATTTTTTTAAAATTTATTAAATCCGAATTTTTTTTAAAATTCGAAAATTTTTTTAAATTTTTTAAATTCGAAAATTTTTTTAAATTCGAAATTTTTTTTAAATTTTATAATTCGAATTTTTTTTTTAATTCGAAATTTTTTTTTTATAAAAATTCGACAAAATTTAAAAAAAATTTTGAATTTAAAAAAATTTTCAAATTTAAAAATTTTAAAAAAAATTTCGAATTTTTATAAATTTTTTGAATTTTTATAAATTTTTTCGAATTTTTATAAATTTTTTCGAATTTTTATAAATTTTTTGAAATTTTATAAATTTTTCGAATTTATATAAGTTTTTTCGAATTTTTATAAATTTTTCGAATTTATATGAGTTTTTTCGAATTTTTATAAAATTTTTGATTTTTTATAAAGTTTTTTGAATTTATATAAGTTTTTTCGAATTTTTATAAATTTTTTGAATTTCTATAAATTTTTCGAATTTATATAAGTTTTTTCGAATTTTTATAAATTTTTTCAATTTTTATAAATTTTTCGAATTTATATAAATTTTTTCGAATTTTTATAAATTTTTTCGAATTTATATAAATTTTTTGAATTTTTATAATTTTTTTCGAATTTTTATAAATTTTTTGAATTTTTATAAATTTTTCGAATTTATATTAGTTTTTTTCGAATTTTTATTAATTTTTTGAATTTTTATAAATTTTTTGAATTTTTATAAATTTTTTGAATTTTTATAAATTTTTTCGAATTTATATAAATTTTTTGAATTTTTATAAATTTTTTCGAATTTTTATAAATGATTCGAGTCAGCTGATTAAGTCAATCCTTGAAACGAAACGGACGAAAACGTAAAAAAAGCGGACGTAAACGTAAAAAAAATGGACGAAAACGTAAAAAAGTGGACGAAAACGTAAAAAAAGGGACGAAAACGGACGAAAACATAAAAAAGGACTAACGGTGCAAATAGAGTTAACCCAGAGGACTAACGGTGTAAACATTTTCTATCTCGTTAGGAGATAACGGAGAAATGGTTTGCGCCGTTAGTCCTTTTTTTAACGGAGGGATGTATTGTGTCTGACTTTTACTAACGGAGGGATGTGTATGGCGCAACTTTTTTGGGAGGGATGTATCGTGTGAAATTGACCAAACCACAAGGATGTATTTTGTAGTTTACTCTTTTTTAATTCTTAACCTTTTATTTCGTATTGTAATTTTTAAGTTTATTAATGAAATATTAGATTATTGAATTAATGAAATAGTTAAGGGGTTAATTTGTAAATTGTAATTTTTTAAAAGGTGGGGCCTAAAATGTTGAGTTAATGTTGAGTTATGATAAGTGGTGTTTTTTTTTTTTTAGTTAAAGGTGAAAAGGTTAAACCTGGTATGACGCTGATGTGGCACTGGGTGAAAGTTTAACCCAGGGTGATGACACGCTCTGCTCTTAATCATTTCCAAGTTACATATAAGTTAGTTGATACAGATAGAAACGAAATTAATAAACTTTTTAGCGAGTTATTAGATTATACGAGTTTGGCAACCCGCGCGTTGCCGCGGGATTGCCTTGTTGATAGTGTTGTGAGTAGATTTGTTGCTGTGACCAATTTTCTAATCCTTTTTGTGGTACTACAATTGTAAATCATTTGATATATCCAAGTCTCAAGCTAAATGCATTCGTATTTTAAGATAATGTATAGCACCACACAATTAGCTTCATCATTCACAGATTATAAAACTATACATTGTCACAGACATTCGAATTTATAATCATCTGCACATATATAATATTATCAAAGCAACTAAGATGGGAAGATCCTGTGAACCTAATGCGCGATCCAATATTGATACCATGCTGCATAACCAAAGGTGCACCTTAAATACATTGTTAAGACAATAATTAATCAAATGCACTATTTCGCCCGCTCTACCAAATCAATATATCACAAACACATACATAGGCAAATCATTGGAGACTGTTGTATTAAGGTTAAGATAATGTGAAACTTACTTTTTATTTTTTTGACTGTATCTCCAGATTAGCCATATAATTACACCTAAAACAATCGTTCCAGTTACTGATGCCGCTATAACTGCAGTCTTGGATGCTTTTTTAGCACCTGGGGAGAAAAATGGCATAAATAAGTGTAGATTTCAATAGAATGTGAGTTGGAAGTGAATGGAAGGGAATATGTATAAGAAAATGGCAATATCAAATATACCTAATTCTGAACTTGCGAGACGAATAAAAAGTGTTTCTCCACCTTTCTCAAATTGTTCTATATCCATCAGATCACCACCCCAGATCAAACACCCGATTGCAGTGGTGTCTTGGATGTTTTCTTACCGCCTGGGGAGAAAAATGGCATAAATAAGTATAGATTTCAATACAATGGGAGTTGGAAGTGAATGGAAGGGAATATGTATAAGAAAATGGCAATATCAAATATACCTAATTCTGAACTTGTGAGACGAATAAAAAGTGTTTCTCCACCTTCCTCAAATTATTCTATATCCATCAGATCACCACCCCAGATCAAATATCCGATTCCAGTAAGGCGGGCATATGCGTTGCATGAACAATTATTGCACTTGGTTTTCATTATAAGTACGGGATGAAGGAAGAAGAGTTATTCTAATTACATCCCCCAACTGAACCCATTTCAATCCCATGTCAGCATCCAAATACATCCACTTCAATCCCTATTTCAGCATCAAAATCCACTCCCAAAGCCACGCATTTCAACCTCCAAACGCACACCTATTTGAGCGACAAAGAGACCCATTTCACTCCTCAAAGCTATGTATTTCAGCCCTTAAACCCATATGTTTCAGCACCCAAACCCACCCAACCCCAAACTCACCCATTTCAGTCTCATTTCACTATCCAAACGCATATGTTTCAACACCCAATTAAGCACACAAACAACCTGATTTGCGTGCCTTGCTCACTTTACATTTTTTTGCTTTGTTTCTAATCGTACCCTTCCTTTACTCTGTAAAACTCAACACATCATCAAGATCATCGACCAAAACACTTGGACTGTTCTCGGTCACAATAGTTTTTGATTCACCTCACCCTGTAAACATAAAATTCAGAATAAGTCGGCTAAAACTGTAGCAATTTTATCTAATCTAACTTTTTTTACCTGTTTGAGAATTGGAGATGAACCATGGAGTTTAAGAACAATGTCTTTTTTTGCAGTGATATCATTTAAGATAATCATTCGGGTCTCTCTTTAAGATCGGCATTCGGGTCTTTAATATCGTTTCTCGGGGCGATAGTTTTTGTGTCACCTAATAACATCAGAACATACATTCAAGATTAATTCAATTTGGACAACACCACATCTAAAAAAAGTTCTATTCAACATGTTTTGTTACAACGGCACATGCAAACACCCCGTAAATTCCCAAATTAATCAGATTTTCACCAACTTGGTCATATATAAATAAAAACAGATATGATTGAGGTTAACACGTTGACGTCTAGACGGATAAATCGGCATTACCTGATACACTTGCCAAAAAGCATTGCAGCCGCTTTAACCTGATTTTCATGTGGTTGATTTTTGATAAACTCATGTTGACTAATCTCAGTAACAACCATAGCAATGTCTTTCCTACTTCTTTTCCATGGGACCCTTGTCACATTTTGCACAACTTCTGCTACCAACACCTCTCCTCCTTCCTATAACTGCACACAATTATAAGTCACGAAATAAAACGTTTGGCGACGCTCAAGAGCACATTACTGTAATGGACCAACGTTACAACCCCTAAAATTAGTTTGTAACTAAAATCAATAACATCAGAGAAATGTATAAAGTCTCAAATGAGGCCATAGTTACAGATAGCTGTAATGCGCATGTAAAATATTCAAAACCGCTAATGCTTACCGTGTACTTAGTAGACGATCCCCATTCTCTGTTGTGCTTGTTGATCTTGTGTCCTGAATTGCTATTGAGTGTTCAGATTCACTGTTTTTGAGTCAAACCATTTACGCCTAATCCGGTCTTTTTGAGCAATGTGCGATAGAACCTTTTTCGGGACCTTCATTAATTCCTATAACAGGAGCAAATTTCTAAGAAAAAATGTAGCCTAAACTGTCATTTATGTTGACTAATATAAATGCAACAGATACTCATTTTGGACACCATGGTGTGATCACATAAAAACAAAAATTTTGAGAAAGCAAATTTTTCAAAATAATCTTGGTGATCAAGTGCTCAGTTAATCATGAGCTGTATACTAATTAAGTTAAAAACGCGAACCTTTCAAGCATTCTTATGTATCTATTCTTATGCATAGATACACTTGAGGAGTGAAAACTTTGTTTTTACAAAGTTTGATTGTCGCAGCCGTTCAGCTCCTCAAAGTAAGTATATCAATTAGTTCATAAATGTTTACTATAACCGAAACCCCTTACTATATCCTGCCTACAACAACCAAACTTTGTAAAAACAAATTGATATACTTACTTTGAGGAGGTGAACGACTGCAATTATTCTTTGCACGTTGGAAGACCGTAACCCTTTATGAGTTTCTATTAATATCTGTAACAACTATCCAGGAGACTTAAAATAGCCTTAAACATTTGGACAACAGCCAACACTTGCAGAAGCGACAAATTGCAGACAACCCGCATCTGCAATTATCAGTGTACCTGTGAGAAAGCAATTATTAAACTGTATGAAAGCAATAAAATATATATAAAAACATCTTTGTTTATTGTTTTCATATTTGTTTATTTGAAAATAGCATTGACATTGCATTCATATTTTTTGTACATTGAATGTGTGTATGGGAAATTGACAATTTTTTGTAAAAATTTTAAGAAATCGATAATTTTTTGAGTAGCAGCAAAAGGAAAACTAACCCTTGTCATCTTCGTTTGTGAATGGGTGGATGGCAAAATTTCTTTCGTCGATCAGTTGAGCAAGTAAAGTTTAACCTGCAAATATAAACAGAGTAGAGTCAGTGAACCAAGAAACTGAATATGTAAGCAGCTTTTAAGAAATTGGCAACCTGATCCGAAGGTCAGCACCCTAGATTGTGTTATTTTACAGCGCAAATAGGCATGGTTTCAGCATTGGGTTTACTTGATGTAATGGTTTCAGCATTGGGTTTACTTGATGGAATGGTTAGTACTTAGTATCTTTTACATAATGAGCAAATTCCAAAGAATATTTTAGAAAGCACTTATTTTTAAGTACCTACTTTTAAGCCGAAACAGGAACAGAAAAGCATTCACAATAGACTTTTGGGCCCTTCATCTTTCTGAATCGAGACCCGGCCCGACTCGCGAGTAAGATATGCGAACGCCTACATATCAATAATAACAAACACAATTTAGTAGTACTTATTAAGATATTTTTAGGCGAAAATAAAATTACATAAGCCAACATTTTAATGAAGGCCAATGATCTGTAGGCCAAACATCTTTCATTTCTTAACACTCTGCTCACTGTTCACCCTCTTGTCGGTCCGACCTACCATTACCGACCACCGATCTGTCTAATTCAAGGTTGTAAATTTATTTGCTTCTTTAATTTTTAGGATTAAATTGTTTTCATTTTTGCTTATTTCATTTTTAAGCTTTGTTTTAGCGGAAGTGTTTTGGGGGGGATCAAGCTTCCCCCTTTTAGTATAGATATATAATAATTCAAAGCCGATACCTTTGCTATCTAGCTCATCTTATATGGATTTAGTGCACGCACGCAACTATCATATTACTCAAAATCTAATAAACAGACTCACTTAAAGTCCAAAAGCATATTGGGTAGTTCAACTGGTCAAGTATAAACACAATCTTTAACATAATCAGCCTAGTAGCAAATAATAATGCAATATATTTATCTTGGGCATTTCATCAAACAGTTAATGCGCAGTGTAAAAAATGGCCATACCTGGTGCAAAGAAATATGGCTTTGATAGATATTTTTCCCAACTGATCCTCATCATTTTCATCTTTATGATGAACACAATATTCTTCATCATACTTATGATGTTGTTCATCATTATCATAAATAGAACCAAGGTCAAAAATAGGAGATGGGTATGAATTAAAGCCCCTAAAGCTACAAACTTTGCTATTACTATTGGGTGTTATTGAATAAATATGATGATGAGTGAATAAAGGTTTAATAATTCATACCTATCTCCTATTTTTGATGTGCACTTGCTGGGGCGGCGTTTGCCTACAACCCAGATTCTTCGTCGGTAGAATAGATTGATTCGAGGAGTACTGATAATATTCTTGAAGCCATCTCACCCAAAAAGAAGGGCATACCAAGCGTTATTAGTTTGCGACCATCTGGATTTCTCTACCGGAATTTTCTAGGAGGTGAGTGGTTAATTATTAGTTTGGGATGAGAGTTATTAGTTTGGGAAGTCGGTTAATGGGGTGAGAGCTATTAATGTGTCAAGGAGTAGTGTACAACTTTGGAGCACATGTACTGTGCGAAGCATTGTGCGAAACACTGTTTGGTACATGTTTTTGAAGCAGCCCATTTCCTGGGTTTTAGTATATAGTAATAATGTTATCGTGGCCTACGTATACGCGCGATACAATTGAATGCTACCTGTGCCGCTTTGACTTTCAAGTGTATACTCATCTATAAAAAAATAAAATAATAAATAAATAAATAGTATAGTTAGATCAGTTGAAAAACCCTTCTTCTTTGAACACAAAGGTCAAGGGTTTGATCCTCACTCACTGCAAAAAGGTCGGAGGTCTTCTGAAAGCCAGCTTTTTTACCTTCGGATAGCGGTAAGGCTGTTTACACCTCACCTACTCCATACCTCGTGAAAGATAGGATTGTGTAACGTTGAAACTCATCTACCACATACTGATATTCACATGATATTTTGTAAATGTACACAATATTAAAAATTGTACATGCAAATAAACGTATGATATGTATTTGAACTTTAAAAGAAATTCCTTTTTTACAATACCTAAGTTGCATTTATTCAATGAAGTAAAGGGTGATTCAACTACCCAAAATAAATGAACTACTGACACACACAATGATTCTTTATTTTAAGAGCATGAGCACTACTGTAAAATGTAACCAACTTGACAATTTTTTGTTTTGCTGTGTATAGAGGTGGCAACGTGTCGGGTTTGGGTCGGGTTTTAGTGTACCCGTACCCGCACTCATTTATAATATTCAAACCCGTACCCGCCCCATTACCTGCCGGATACCCGATTAATATTATTCATCAGTTTTTCGGGATTCTCCGCAGGTATCGGTTATCCCCAATTGAATATTATATGGACAAAATGGCAGTATTAAGATTAAGTCACACTAAAATCCACCGACAAAACAAAGGAAAACACCCTGATATATTCAAATTTTTTAAAAGTAAAAAAAATGAATATCGTATCAAACGATTTAACACTTTTAAATAATTCATGTACAAAATAAAATGTGTTATGTAATAGAGATAGTTATATAGAAAAATATAATGGAAGAAATTTATATATAATGTATATATATTTTAGTTAATTATAATATTAATAAAGCGGGTATAAATTCGGGTAAACGGATATGGTACTGGTAATCGGGCGGGTATTATCAGAACTCGTCACCGAACCCTTACCCGGCTAAAAAAAATTATCAATACCAAAACCCGCATCCAAACCCGCCAACCCGCCCCCGAACCCGACCCAACCGGTTCGGGTTTCGATTTTCCCTGTCGGTTTCGGGTGCTTTTGCCATCTCTAGTTGTGTATATTAGTCATCTTTATTTATTTTTTATTATATACTTCGTACATCATATTTTGAATTTCATTTATTGTATTTTTTTTGTTATAATTTTATTATTTTTATTAATCAACACTCTTATTAACAAGTAGAGGCAAAATGATTATAAAATAAACACAATAAATGAAATTTAAAATTATGATGTATACAATAGAAAATAAATAAATATGATTACACAACAAAAAAAAGGTGACAAACTATTTAAATATTCATGATATAATTAATCCTTTGAATAATTCTTGTGATGTGACTCTTCTAAGATTGCGGATAAAATACACATTTTTAATCCTTCTTATTATTTCAATTCATCACTGAACAAACTAGATGTGTCACATAGTTAGATCATAAGGTGTGGTAACAATGAGTTAATGCATAACACAGTGTCATATCAGCGCTACATCAGTTTTAATATTTCAACCTTAACTCTAAAAAAATATCCCTTATCATAACTTAACTATAACACCACATTTTGAGCCCCACTTTTATCATAACTCAACCAAGTTATAACTAAACACAGGTCACAGTGTGGTAACTCATCCATAACTCAACCAAGTTATAACTTAACACCACGTTATGGTGTTAACTCACACCTTAACACAGCCCCTTAACTCATCAAGACGGTGTGGTAACTCGCCCTTAACGCTGCCAAAGTTAAGCCATAACTCATGTGCAAGGTCACCATACCGCATGCTCTTAGGGTATGAGTTTTAGTTTACAGCAACAATTTTTTAAGAGGTGAGATCAATATAGAACTCATATTTGCCATAAAACCAATGAACCAATCATAGCCATCAATTTTTTATCAAAATTAATAAAAAGTTATTTTCCACATTTTTTTTTAAAATAACATATCTTGCAAACGGTAAATCTTCAAGCTACAAAAAATACACCATCGCGACGAGAATTAAATTACTATCTTTCTATAGATATGCAATTCTATATACTTTCGACGATTTTTTTTTTAAATTTCCGCTCAGAAAAATCATATTTGATTCGTAAAAATCACATATGATTTGATTTTTACAAATCACATATGATTCTTACGAATCACATGTGATTTTTACAAATCACATGTGATTCGTAGAAATCACATATGATTTGTTTTTAACGAATCACATGTGATTTTTCTGGGCGAAAATTTTGAAAAAAAAAAATTCGTCGAAAGTATATAACAATGCATATCTATAGAAAGATAATTTAATTCTCGTCGCGATCGTATAATTTTTTTCGCGTAACGATTAACGGTTTGCGAGATATTTAATTTTTAAAAAAATGGTGAAAGTTTTTTTTTTTATTTTAATAAAAAAAAAATGAATGGCTAGGATTGATTGATATGTCAAATATGAGTTCTATATTGATTTTTTGTCTAGATTATGTTAACTAACCACTAGTAAACTCTCCTTACACTTTCGACTGGTTCACTTTTTGTCAAATCCTCAAGAAGGGTACTTGTGTAAGCTTATAGACTTAGCTCAAGTAGATTTAAAAGACTTGTAAAATCATTTGTTTAGGGTTATGAGTTTACCAAGTTAATAAATTTACAGCTTATTTAAGTTGTAAGTTCCTAAGCCAAAGAATAATAAACTAGATGTACGAGTAACACTTAATAGTAGTTTTTTGTTTATTAAAATTGTATGGCAGTTGTATTAGAGCATCACTGTGAGATGTACATGAATAAGTTTAAAAAAAACTTAAAAGGGTTTATATCTTATTTCAATCATAGTAAGAAATCATCTCATATATCATATATCATATACTCGGTAGTTAATCTTGGCGATATCTCGGATCTCGGACATTGGGAAAATCTTGGTTCAAAATCTCAACTCCAAATCTCGTTGCGGATATTCTCAGCGAGATTGGCCGAGATTTTGCCGAGATTTTGAAATCGGCGATATTTTTGAGATTTTGCAGAGATTTTGCAAATTATAACTTTACTGTGACTTTTTCTATTTTTTGGCAACCCAACTTAATAAGTTAATAGCCCAACTTTAAAAACCCAATTAATACACCTCCAAACCTAATTAATGAGAGCCACCAGATAAGAAATTAAGAGAGATGCAACTTCTTTCTTCTTTCTTAGCTACGATTCCTAAGCAACGATTCTTCTTTCTTCTTTCTTTTTTCTAACAGGTAATACAAAAACTTTTCTTCATGCATTTTTAGAAGAATTTCCTCGAGTCTCTATAAAACAGAAGGAACTTTAAAAACCCAATTAATACACCTCCAAACCTAATTAATGAGCCACCAGATAAGAAATTAAGAACAAATGCAACTTCTTTCTTCTTTCTTAGCTACGATTCTTAAGCAACGATTCTTCTTTCTTCTTTCTTTTTTCTGACAGGTAATACAACGACTTTTCTTCTTGACTTTATTAATTGATGATATGATTACTACTCTGTTTTGTGGTTTCTTAATTGAATCGATTTTGACATGTGATTTTGTGAAATGAATCAAATGATTTTTTATTTTAGTTAGAGTAAATTGCAAAAACCGTCCCTGTGGTTTGTCAAAATTGCAGAAATCGTCCCTGGTCTTCCATAAGTGCAGGCGGCGTCCCTATCACGAAACCTTTTGATCATTTTGGTCCCTGGTTTTAACCGGCGTTAAGTGGATTCCGTTAGAAGTTACACGTTAGCCCTTTTTGGCCAACGATCGTTGCAAGGTTCATCCTTTAAACTAACGACCGCTAATAATTTAAATTTTTTTGGTTTATTTTAAGTTTTTCGATTTTTATATACATTTATTATAAAGAAATATAAGTTTTCATATACGTTTTTTTATACTTTTTATATATTATATACGTATTTATAAAAACATATATGTTATTATATATATACGTTTTTAACACATTTTTATATACTTTTTATACGTTTTTATGCACGTTTTTGCACACGCTTTTATATACGTTTGTGTATACACTTTTATATACATTTGTGTATACGTTTTTATATACGCTTTTTTTTATACTTTTTATATATTATATACGCATTTATAAAAACATATATGTTATTATATACGTTTTTATACACATTTTTATATACTTTTTATACGTTTTTATGTACGTTTTTGCACATTTTTATATACTTTTTATATGTTATTATATACGTTTTTATACACATTTTTATATACTTATTATATACGTATTTATAAAAACATATACGTTATTATATACGTATATAAAAACGTATATGTTTTTTTATAAAA
The DNA here is from genome assembly GCA_021014915.2 of Artemisia tridentata subsp. tridentata. NCBI lineage: Eukaryota > Viridiplantae > Streptophyta > Magnoliopsida > Asterales > Asteraceae > Artemisia > Artemisia tridentata. Next base: position 411,026,623 of record CP139506.1, read on the forward strand.
AATGTATAAAAATGTATACGTATATAATATATAAAAAGTATAAAAAAAACGTATATAAAAACGTATAAAAACGTGTATATAAAAACATATATAAAAGCGTATAAAAACATATATGAAAACGTATATGTTAAAAAACCGTATATAAAAACGTATAAAAACGTGTATATAAAAACGTATATAAAAGCGTATATAAAAACGTATATGTTTTTATAAATACGTATATAATATATAAAAAGTATATAAAAACGTGTATATTAAAACGTATATAAAAGCGTATAAAAACATATATGAAAACGTATATGTTAAAAAAAACGTATATAAAAACGTGTATATAAAAACGTATATAAAAGCGTATATAAAAACGTATATGTTTTTATAAATATGTATATAATATACAAAAAGTATATAAAAACGTATAAAAACGTATAAAAACATATATGAAAACGTATATTTTTTATAAAAAATGTATATAAAAATCGAAAAACTTAAAATAAACCAAAAAAAATTAAATTATTAACGGTCGTTAGTTTAAAGGATGAACGTTGCAACGATCGTTGGCCAAAAAGGGCTAACATGTAACTACTAACGGAATCCACTTAACGCCGGTTAAAACCAGGGACCAAAATGATCAAAAGGTTTCGTGACAGGGACGCCGCCTGCACTTATGGAAGATCAGGGACGATTTCTGCAATTTTGACAAACCACCGGGACAATTTTTGCAATTTACTCTTTTAGTTACTAGCCTACTGATTTTAGCTAATAGCCTACTGATTTTGTAACTTCTGTGATTAGCTATTAGCCTACTGATTTTGTGTTAATTTGTAAATTTGTAATTAGCATCAAGTTTGTTGTTTTAATTTGTTGTGATTAGAGATTAGCTACTGATTTTGTGATTAGCTACTCATACAAAAGGAGATGTAACCGGTTGTCCTAAGGTGCCAACAGAAATAGCAAAGAGCATCAATGCATGAAAAGGATAAGGTAACAAGGGAAAAAAAAGAGAAATACAGAAATTCTAAAGTCAGCAAATACGATAGATTTATCAGAAGATGGGGATGTGGATGATGAGGTACAAGTTAGGAGGAATGAAAATAAGAAACGAAAGTCCGTAGGTGCTAGTAATGTCTGCGGTCCTCTTTGATTCTATCCTTAAGAATGATCATGGAAAAAGAAAACAAGTACATTGGATAAAAACAATCCAATAAAACAGAAGTTGAAGATGGTTGCATGGAAAAAATTTGCAACTTGGGCTTATGTGGTTGGGTTACCTTTCAATGCCGTACGTGACGAGAGCTTTCAAGATATGATTTATGCCATTGGAGACTATGGAAGAGGTATGCCTGCTCCAAGTTATCATAATCTTCGTGTAACATTGCTGAAAGATGCTTTAGAAAATACGAAAAATTTTGTAGATTAGTTTAGGCCGCAATGGCAGAAATACCGTTGTAGCATTATGTCTGATTTTTGGACAGACGGGAAAGGGAGGTGTTTGATAAACTTTTTAGAAAATTGTCCTACTGGCACGGTATTTCTAAAGTCAATTGATGCATCGGAGCATGTAAAGGATGCTCAATTTATTGTGAATATGATTAATGAAGTGATTGAAGATGTTGGAGAAGAAAACTTAGTGCAGGTACTTTTAGTTTCTTGATGATTTCATAGTTTTTATTACTTTTTCAACTTTTATCTATATTATTTAATTAAATTCCTTTTTTTATTTCTTATAGTTTATTACAGATAACTTCTCAAACTTCAAACTTGCGGGACAAATTTTAGAAGAACAACATCCCAAGTTGTTTTGGACACCATGTGCAGCACACTGTGTTAACCTTATGATAGGAGATATCGGGGAGAAAATACCGAAAATAAAGAGTGCTTTGAGTGATGCAAGAGTAGTCGTGGTTTAAATTTATAACCACGGAAGGATTTTAAATATGATGCGGAAGTTGACAAAGAATAAGGAGTTGCACAGGTCTTGTGTAACTAGGTTTTCAAATCAGTTTTATACTCTACAGAGTGTGCATGAGAATCGACATCATTTGCAAGTGTTATTTTTGTCCGAACAATGGACCAAAAGTGACTTTGCAAAGAAAGCAGTAGGAAAGAGAGTCGAGAGAATAGTTGCAAAACAAGAATTTTGGGACAATGTTTATCTAGCTTGTCAAGTACTCGCTCCCTTGGTGGATGTGGTTCGGTTGGTTGATACCGAAGAGAAGCCGTGCATGGTTTATATCTACGATGCGATGAGTAGAGCGAAAGAGCAAATAAGCAAAAATCTGAAAGGTGGGCCGAATGAGAGACTAGTCGGTAGAGTTTGGTCTATGGTTCAGACAAGGTGGACCGACCAACTAAATCATCCTTTACATGCAGGTATAAAACTTTCTTTTATTAATTTGATTTAAGGATTATTGTAATTGTTTGGTTAACCCTGTTGTTTTTCAGATGGATGTTTGTAAAACTTTCTTTTATTATTAATTTGTAAAATTTTCTTTTATTAATGTACAGCTGGATGTTTCCTTAACCCTGCTGTTTTTCATGGAGAAAATTCAAAGGTTGAGACCAATAATGAGATTACGACAAGTCTTTATGTTGCCATTGACCGTCTTGTTCCCGATCTAGATGAAAATGATACTGTGAGGGAAGAGTTGAATATGTACATTGATTCTAGGGGCCAATTTGGATCTGATTCCGCTAAAAGGACTAGAACAAAATTTGCACCATATATATGGTGGCGTTCTTATGGGATCGATACACCTTCGCTCCAAAGATTTGCTATCACGGTCCTTAGTCAAACTTGTAGTGCTTCACCTTGTGAACGCAATTGGAGTGCATTTGACAATTTACACTCGAAGAAAAGGAATCGTCTTTTTGCAATAAAAGCTCAATGACCTTGTATTCATCCGATACAACACTAGGCTATGAAGGCGATTCGAGTCTATGAAAATGTTTTAATTCTAAAACTCTTCGTAAACTCAACCTAATTAATGCGTGTGTAATGTGAAACATTGATAAAATTGTAACATTTTTTTATGACACTAAGAAAAGGTTTATAGAATAAAAAAAGTTTATAATTTATTGATACGCGGTGACATGTAAATTTAACAATAGTTGATGTACTTAGTAATTATCTCTATCTCTACTCCTTATAATTTATTTGGGACATTCTATCTTTGAAATTCTTAAAAAAATTAAGTTAATACACCTTCTATTACTAGTAATTATCAAAATAAAATTTAAAAAAATACTAACTAAATATTAAATTAGATGTTACAATAATAAAATATAACTAATATAATGGATTTAATATGTTTGTAGTTAAAATTATTTGAAGATTTGGTCGAAGAATAGCAATGTACATTTCCAAATATGTCGATTTGGTACGTGAACTTTAAAAAATTGTAAAAATTTAACAAACTTTTATAAATGTTTGAATTTGGTACGTGATGATTACATGTCACATTATAAATGGTGTCATGTGTCAGATTTTCAAGTATGACACATGATCATCACGATAGTAAAGTAAACATAATTTAAAAGATAAATGAACTTGAAAAACGACTACTCAAGTAGCATTTGAGTTGTTTCGTACCCCCTACATAAATTAACACAAAAACATTTCTAGAGAAAAGTTAACACAAAACAGAAGGAAATAAATACAGTACTAAACTAAAAGCGCCGCTCTTCTGTATACTTCTCATTTCATTTTAATTTTATTTTGATTAATTTTGTTATAATTAATTAATTCTTTTAAAAAAAAGTGTGCATTCATTTATATTGGATTAGTCACTCATGTTTTTAGCATCATCATACATTAATACTTCAAAAAAAATTAACCATTTTGAAACCCCGGTCGACCCGGCCGGTTCGACCAGTGGAACCGGTTTCGGTCTGAAAAATGGCCAAATTAAACCGGGTTTTTAATTTTCGAAACCCAGGTAGACCCGCCGGGTTTGTATTTTTAGTTAGCCGGCTTAACCCGGTGGTCAAACTCGTTAAGCTTATGGCTATGTTTGGCAATATCAGCACTAGCGGTTTGTTTTATAGAAGCGTTTGGGTACGTAGTGGTTTGTAGCTGTAGTTATAAAGTCTTGAATGACGTAAAAGCTAAAATTATTTTTTTAGTGTTTCGGATACGAGCAGCGTTTAAACAAAATCCAAAAGCTACACACTCGTTGCCAAAGAAGCATTATATTTTAAGCGCAAAATGCTCAAAAAAACTCGGCGCCAATCCTGTTAGATAGTATATATAACAAGGCAAACTTGGTAGATTGCCGACTTGCCGTTGTAACTGTTCACCTTAACAGTATTCCTTTTAAAAATAAATTTCCTACTTTGGGTGCTTTGATTAGCTTATTGTGCGGCTTGAGGGCCTATTTGAAAATAGAAAAACCAATAAGCTCGCATTTTAGGGTTTAGAAGCTAATCAACTTGAACTTAGGCTTATTTAACTCCATAAGCTCGAGTTTACAAGCTCATAAGTCCTAAAAAGTGAGCTTACCGGCTTTTCCAGTTTCAAATAAGCCTATGAGCCATAGAATTGCTAATCCAAACACCCAGTTATGAAGTGTCTACCTCTGCTTTTGAAATAAGCAGCTAGCCTTCTAAAGTCAACACTTCAAAACTGCTATTGAAATATACAATCAGCCAATAAAGCCCTTGAAATATGCAATCCCAAACACCCCTCATACTTATATGTTACATCATATGAAAGGTCTTTCGTTTTGACTGTGTTTGGTTCTATACATATGGAAATTTTACGTTTGTAGACCTCTCATATATGTTTTGCCCATGTTCTAAAACCATAAGCAGAGCTACCATGGGGTGGGCGTAATGTACTAGTAAGTAGTTTATGCTATATATATTTTTTAAGTAACTAGTTCTTTCTGCAGCTAACTAGGATATCCGAGATATGGATAGGATCAGTAACATTCCTCCAAGCATAATAGAAACCATCTTATGTCTTTTGCCGATTCAAGAGGCAGCAAGGACAAGCATCCTCGCTCGTGGGTGGAGGTACCATTGGACAAAAATCCCTAAACTTGCATTTATTGAGGATACATTTCAAGTACCAGCGGATGAGGCCGAACTTCTGGTGCTAACTTACGACTGGCCAAGCCAAAGGGAAGAGATGAACAAAAGGTGTAAACTCTTCTATGCTATATACCAAGTTTTGTTAATGCACGAAGGTCCAATACATGAGTTCACACTTTCCATGAGAGCAGATAAGTCGTGTGTTGAGATTGACCATATATTACATCACTTGTCAAAGAAAAAAATTATCAAGAAATTAACTCTCGACATACCTTGGGGGTATAAATTACCCTTATCTCTCTTCTCAATGCATCAATTAACGGACTTATATCTCAATAGTTGTGTTCTTGACTATCAAACAAAATTTGATGGATTTGGTAGCCTTACAAGCTTATGTGTGCAAGATTTAAAGGCCACTGAAAAATCGCTTATGCATCTTCTTTCTAATAAAATATAATCGATATGATTGGCTTTCGCAACTTATAACTTAACTGAATATTGTAAATTACTGCAGTTTAGTAACAACACAACTATCGCATATAGTGACGAATACGATTCCACTATTGCTGACCTATTTGAGTGCATACCGATGATTGAAAATCTGTCTATTGAGTTTCCACTACCACACAAAGTATTTTTTGGTACGCTCCTTAGATACGGTTATATGAAAAACCGTATCAAAAAACCCATTTGGTGCGGTTTCTATAAAAACCGTACCAAGCAAAACCTATTTGGTTTGTTTCTTTGTTATTTGGTATGGTTACTTTTAAAACCGCACCAAATAATCATATTTTGATACGGTTTTTTTAGGAACCGCACCAACTAATCATTTTTTGCTACGGTTTCTTATAAACCGCACCAGAAAGCAAATTCAAAACCCCACATACCTCCCCAACGGAAACCTGCTGTCTGCTATCTCCCAACACCCACAACTGCTGCCTATCTCCCAACACCCACACACACTCTCATTCAATACACCACATTTACTCATCCTCAACTCAAATCTTTCTATTACATTAAACACTCCATCAACAACCACAATAAATTTAACTTAAAACTCACAAAACTACAAAAAAAAAAAGGTAATAGTTGCATTTTTATTTACTTTTACTCATTATAATTTTTTTTATTTTATGCTTAACTAATATATTTATGATATTTGTATAGGTATAAACTTCTTCATCATGTATCCAAATTAGAGCTTTCAACTCATTTTAGAAAAGTTCGGATCATAAGGTGAGTTTATAAACTTTTTTGTTATTTGTAACATTATTTATCTTTATGTTGTTAGATCTAAACTTATATATATGTATGTGGTTAATATGTTTATGTGTGTATGTATAACATGTGCATCTAGAAATTATAAATAGATTCTTATATGAAATTAGTTACACCCGTCCGAAACTAATCTAATAGAGATTAGTTAACGGGGACTGCCTTTTGAATATTTTGTCTCATTTAGGATGCGTATACGTTATAGCGGGTTGACTATTTAAGAAAAAAATCGGTATACATTTCTCTTTACTCCTTCGAGTTTGCGTTTTATACGCCTACTTGGGGAGTTGAGGGGAAATGCTGCCGATTTTTTTCCTAAATAGTCAACCCGCTATAACGTATACGCATATGAGATAAAATATTCAAAAGGTGGGTTAGGATGTGCCACATGTGACCAAGTATGTTTCATTCGTACATGCATATGATTTATTATGTTGTTTTAAATTTTCAGATGGAACGAAAATGGATGTACGGCATGAACGTTAATGACCCAGAATTTGTAAATGGAGTGCAAAGTTTTCTTATCGCTGCTGAGTCTAACCGAGTGGCTAAGGGAGATATTGAGGTTTTTTGTCCGTGTTCGCAATGTAAAAATTTTGTACCATATAATGATATCAAAGTGATTGAATACCATTTGCTCAAATATGGTTTTGTCCGTAAATATACTTGTTGGTCAGAACATGGGGAATCACTAGTTGATAATAGCACATCGAGTCATGTATCAAATGCTAATGAGAAGAATGATTCTTACATTAATGACAAACATGAAAATTTAAATGAGATGTTGCATGATTTAGAGGCTAATGGTGATATTGATCAAGAAGATTTACAAAAATTGTTTGATGAAGCAGAGAAACCGGTGTATGATGGTTGTAAGAATTTTTCAATACTTTCGGCTGTTCTGGAGTTGTTAAAATTAAAAGCAAGTAGTAGTTGGAGTGATAGTAGCTTCACGAAGCTATTAGAGTTTTTACATAGACTACTTCCCGATAATAATGAGTTACCTATTTCTACATACCAAGCTAAAAAAATAATGTGTCCAATGGGACTAGAAATTGAAAGAATACATGCATGTCCGAATGATTGTATGTTGTATAGGGGTGAGAAGTATGAAAACTTGCATGCATGTGCTACTTGCGGAACATCAAGGTATAAAAAAGAACCGAATGAAATTGCAGATGATGTGACAAAAAATGGACCTCCGGCTAAGCTATTGTGGTATTTTCCAATCATACCGAGACTGAAACGGTTATTTGAAAACAAAAAAGAGGCCAAATTGTTGCGTTGGCATTTCGATCAGCGTAAAGACGACGGGAAATTAAGGCATGTGGCGGACTCCCCTCAATGGAGAAAAATTAATAACAAGTTTCCAGAATTCAGTAAAGAGATTAGAAATATTCGATTTGGACTAAGTTCAGACGGAATCAACCCATTCGGAAACATGAGCAGTCGTTATAGTACTTGGCCGGTTCTTTTATGTATGTACAATCTTCCACCGTGGTTATGCATGAAACGTAAATACATTTTGATGTCATTATTAATTTCTGGTCCAAAACAACCTGGTAATGACATTGACGTGTATTTGTCTCCTCTGATTGACGATATGAAAAAATTATGGAAACCGGGTGAAGAAATGTATGATGCGTATAAGAAAGAGAAATTTATGTTGCAAGCCATGATTTTTTGCACCATAAATGATTTTCCGGCATATGGAAATTTGTCAGGATACAGCACAAAGGGTAAACAGGCATGCCCGATTTGTGAAGATGAGACATGCTCAAGGTGGTTAGACAATTGCAAAAAAACCGTGTTCATGGGCCATCGAAGATCGCTTCCAACTGATCACCAGTATCGTCATATGAGTTCGGAGTTTGACGGACGTACGGAGTATGGACGAGTCAGGACACGATTTAGTGGAGATACTGCACTTTCTCGAGTTTCTAATCTAAACACTGTGTTTGGAAAAGGAAAAGGACGTCAAATTGAACAAGGAACGTGGAAAAAAAGTCAATTTTTTGGGAGTTAGAATATTGGATGGATTTGGAAGTACGACATTGTATCGACGTTATGCACATTGAAAAGAACGTATGTGACAGCTTGGTGGGGCTATTGTTGAATATTACCGGAAAAACTAAAGATGGTATTAATGCTCGAAAAGATATGGTCTCATGGGGAATCCGGTTAGAGCTCGCCCCTGTTGAGAATGACAAAAAACGCACGTACCTGCCACCAGCTTGTTATACCATGTCGAAAGCAGAAAAGACCCAATTTTGTAAATGCTTACATGATATTAAGGTTCCATCTAGCTATTCAGCAAACATTAGGAGCTTGGTATCCATGAAAGACTGTAAGCTGCAAGGAATGAAGTCACATGATTGTCATGTTTTAATGGCACATATGATTCCCATCGCAATTCGTGGTTTGTTACCAAATCATGTCCGACATACAATCACAAAACTTTGTTTTTTTTTTTAACATGATTCACTCGAAAGTGATTGACCCTGAAATTTTGGATTCATGACAAAGAGATATTATCATTACTTTATGTCAATTAGAGATGTACTTCCCGCCGTCCTTTTTCGATGTCATGGTTCACCTGGTATCTCATATTGTCAGTGAAATTAAGGCTTGCGGTCCGGTATTTTTACGTTACATGTATCCTTTTGAGAGATATATGGGCGTCGTGAAGGGGTATGTAAGGAACCGGTCTCGACCCGAGGGTAGTATTGTTGAAGGATATGCTTCCGAGGAGGTGATAGACTATTATACAAACTATTTGGAAGGTGTCAAAGGTAATGGCGTTCCTCAAAGTCGTCATGTGGGTAGACTTCATGGGGTCAGTACAGTTGGATCGAAACAGTCTAGCCCAGATCAAAAGCTTTTCGAGATTGCACATTTTGTAGTCCTTGAACATATGACATGTGTTGCTCCTTTCATTCAGGAGCATATGGAAATGTTGCGTGCAAAAAACATTGGTAGAACTGAGACATGGTATACGAAGAGGCATAATGAGCAATTTGCTACTTGGCTAAAAGACAAAGTGGCAGCAAACGTAGGTCAACCAAATGTCGATAAAATAGTGGAAAAGCTTGGAGAGGGCCCGAGATTGCTAGTAAAAACATATCAAGGATACGAAATTAACGGGTATACATTTTACACAAAGATGCGAGATGACAATAGTACGGTGTAAAATAGCGGAGTTACAGTGATAGCCTCCACAGGGATTACCAAAAAGTCGTATTACGGAGGTATAAGCAGTTTTGACATGTTTTGAGGTATTTGTATCAGTAGGGTAAAAAACTTAGGAAGTGAACTGCACTAGTTAGCTTATATATAAGCTGAGCTTATTTAGGCATTACTTTTGGCATCTTGGTGTTCATTTTAGTAAGTTTAAGTAAGATCCTAGGTTTGGTTTAGTTTCCACTAGTATTGAGGTCATTGAGGCTCAGATTCCAAGTCTGCAACCACAGACTGCAATTTGCAGCCTAGATGGCCCAACAGCCTTAAGTTTTCCAATTATAAAAGCTTAATTATAAGCCCTTATCAGCTAAAAAATATGACTAATATATATCTAAAAAATATGACTAATATATATCTATATTTGTTTTTATAGCTTTGGAATGATACACGCTGTTTACAACCGCGGGAGATCGACCAAGTGACTTTTCTAACACTGAACGAGTTTTATAGGGATGTTGTACTTACTCCTTTAGATACAACGGCTCCTCAATAGTCCAGGTTTTATATTTTGGTGATGATGACGTTTAACGATTGTAATGGATAACACTTTTATATTTTGGTGATGATGACGTTTAAACGATGATAACACTTTTGTCTAACTCAGATGGTTATGTTGGTTGATGTTAATATAAAATGTTAATTTTGTTAAGTGTTGTTTGTGTATGTTGAAATGTCGGGTCTGCTGCAGAAACGATTATGGTACAGGTTTATGGTAGTGTTTGGATACAGGTTTTGGAAAATAATATTTTTTTTTGAAAAAACAGCTTTTTAGTGCGGTTTATTAAGAAACCGTACCAGAAAAGAAAATATTTGTTGGGCTTTTTATTGAAGACATTTGGTACGGTTATAAAAAAAACCGCACCAAATAATCATTTTTTGCTACGGTTTTAGAACCGTACCAAAACACATTTTATTTTTTGGTACGCTAGTATTTGGTACAGTTTTAAAACCGTACTAAAAGGCTTTAAAAACCGTACCAAATAATATTTTTGTGTAGTAGTGTTCACATCGCCTTGGTAACGTTATCCACATGGCATAGAGTTTATTTAATTTAATTGTCTTTTCTTTGTTACTAATATATATATATATATATATATATATATATATACATATATATATATATATATATATATATATATATATATATATATATATATATATATATATATAGTGTAACTTTATTTTCAGAACCCTGTTAAATGCGAGAACTGCGAGAACTCTATTTGAACCGTTAGATCGTTTCATCAATGGATGAGATGACTTGTTCCACTTATGTAAATAACTAATAGATAAGGGGATATGTGTAACTGGTATAAGGGTAAATAAGGGATATTACAATTATTATTTTTTTAATCTTCCATCTCCACAAATATTACGGAGTAACTGATTTGCTTAAACCTAGAAAAAAACTACCGCCTCCTTCCCAAAATTTCTCCTGCTAACTCCTCACAAATCGGATCTATCTCCCTATTTCCCAGATCTGAGAGTCGCCCTCTTTTTAGAAGATGGAGTGATGGTTCTTATCTTGAAGATCAAGATCATTGGTGGTTATCAGGAATTCATCGAGATGTTCTTCTTCTAGCCAAGCCAAAGGTTTCTGATTTTCTTATATGAACTCTAATAAACCAGTTGTGGTTTAAAAACAATTGTATATTATTTTCTTATGCACGTGTTCAGGTATTTATTGCAGACTATTTCTTCAAAACAAATATAGCAGAAAACTATGCCTATGCTGATCTAGAGGTAACCCCTTCAGTATTTTTAATACATGTTCAGGCTTATAATCTGAAGAGTGATACGATGGTGAAATTTTCTATGCTTTATTTTGTAGGTTGAAGTAATACTTGATAAGTCAACAACTACTGAAGCGAGTACAGATGTCAAACTTGAAGCCACACTGTTTGATACTTGTGGCATTAAAATAGTTGCATAAACTCTAAAATAATATAGTAATCTTATTTGACAACTAATTGTCTATATAAAAAATAGTTGCATGAACTCTAAAATTGTTGTACGCATGATCTTAGTACACATACTTGTTTTTCATGTGTAAATTATACATGTCTAGATTAAACTTGGATTTCGATGATGAACATATTTATTTTTTCATGTCTAGATTAAACTTAGACTTCATGTTTGAACATACTCGTTACTCGTTTTTCAATGAACATACTTGTTTTTTACATTGAACATGGCTGTTTTTCATGTGTAGATAATACATGTCTAGATTAAACGTGGAATTCGTGTTTGAACATACTTGTTTTTCCGGTGAACATACTTGTTTGAACATACCTGTTTTTCAGTACACATTTTGGTTTTCATAGAACATACATGTTATTCATTGAACTTACTTGTTTTTACATTGAACATGGCTGTTTTTCATGTTATTAACATACATGTTATTCAGTACACATTTTGGTTTTCATAGAAAATACATGTTATTCGGTACACATTTTAAAGTTAACTTAAAACTCATTGCAATGGTGCATGTGTGTTTTAAATGGATGCATATATGTTTTAGATTGTGCATATATGTTAGGCTTGTTATTATGATTAAAAAATTACTTACACTATTTGGTTATGGTTTAATTGTTTTTGGGCATGTTTGTATCAGATTGATGAAGATGGTGATAGCAATGAAGATATTAGAAGTGGATGCACACATAGATACAATGCGGCATTTGAAGAAATATGATTATTGAAGGCGTGCATATATGTTCAACTTCCAAAAATGTTGATAATAATGAGTGTGCACATATGTTCGTTTGCGTTATATTTATTAGTGCATGCATGTATTGATCGATTAGATTCATGTATTTTTATACTTTTTAGAAATTTATTTTTTAATTGTATTTTAATTGACATTGAATTTTGTATGTAACATTTATGTTGTTTTGTTATAAATTTACATTATATAAAATGAAAAAATTAGTACATAAAAACACCTATGCACTGCATCTGGAAAGTAAAATACATGCTAAAAAAAATTAGTACATATAAAACATACATGCACCTTAGTTTTTTTTTTTTCCTTTCAAATAATGCATGCTTGAAATAAATAAAAAAAAAAAAAAAAAAAAAAAAAAAAAAAAAAAAAAAATCCTAAAATTATAGGATTTTAAAAAACGAATTTTAATAAAAAAATCACAAATAAATAGAAATTGTCTTTTACTATTATACCCTTTTGATTAAATAAAAATATTTAATGTTTAAAAAAATATGATTGGTTTAGGGGAGTTCTCGCAGTTCCCGCACTTAAGAGAGTTCTGAAAATAAAGCCCCCCTATATATATATATATATATATATATATATATATATATATATATATATATATATATATATATATATATGATAAAGATCAAATAAAAAGACAAATATCCGTACACTATGTAAAAATATTTTTTTTTCAAAAATGTTCGCGAAAAAATCCAAAAAAATTTCACAAGATCGGGAATGTTGGTGCATGAAAAAGTTGTGAAGAAAGTTTTTCTAAAAGTGGATACTTTTTCCGAAAAAAAAATTTTGAAAAAATACGTTTGTGCATTAAATCGTTTTTTTTGTGCATCAAAAATTCGTTTTTGCAACCAACTTCTTTTGACTTTTTTCATCAAAATAACATTGCGCATCTAACTAAAAAAAGTTGAAAATTTTGTGCATCAAAATTTTTTTGCGCATCAAAATTCGTTTTTTGTGCATTAAAAAAAACGTATAAAAACTCAAAATTAAAAAAACTTCTTTCACAAAAGTTTTATGCACCAACATTCCCAATCTTGTGGATTTTTTTAGGATTTTTTCGCGAACTTTTTTGAAAAAAAAAATCTTTTTACGTAGTGTACGGATATTTGTTTTTTTATTTTAACTTTACCCTATATATATATATATATATATATATATATATATATATAGAGAGAGAGAGAGAGAGAGAGAGAGAGAGGTGCGTTCTATGCAGTACCAATATTATATACAGTACTTTACAGTACCACTTTAGAGCAATCTAGACCCTTGGATCATTTGATCAATGGTTAATAATACATGATGGCATTTATGTAATTTTTTTTTAATATTCAAGGATTTTATTTAATTCAAAAGGGCATAATAGTAAAACTATATTTTTACTTTTTATTTAATATTTTCAATATAAAAATATATTTTTTTTAAATCCATTAATTTTCGGAATTAAAAAAATAAATATTTGCAGTTTTTTTTTTTTTTTTTTTTTTTTTTTTTTTTTTTTTTTTTTTTTTTTAGCAAACAAGTTTTCAAAAAACATATGTGCATATGTGTTTTTCTAACAAGTTTTCAAAAAACATGTGTGCATATGTGTTTTTCTTAAGAATGTAAGTTTATGTGTGTTCATTGTATACAATTTACAATTTTTTTAACATTTAAGGCTTTTTGCTCAAGAAGGTAACCGCGTATATGTTTCTAATATATATTTTTTAAACTTCAAAGTTTAAAGCCACCAATATAAACATTATACATATGACCTCTAAATTTATAACAAACCAAAACATAAATAGTATACACAAAATTTGATATAAAATAAAATACACTTCAAATACAAATGTATCTTGTTAAATATAGATGTGCACGTCAATCAAAAACATGTATGCACTCTTCTAAAAACATATGTGCACTCTTCCAAAAACATATGTGCACATTGTGCTTTCTCGTCAAGTTCATTAGAACTATGTGCCCGTCTTCCGAAAACATATGTTAGAGGTTCCAATCATTAAACGAAGAAAAAAATGAAGATGAAAAGCAATAGACCAGAAAAAAAAATAACCAGTATACAACATAACCAAATCCAATCCAACACCATCTATCCTAAAACCTGTCATAATCTCTCGTGAACAACTCATTGTAGGATAATGTAAACCCATAGGTTAATCTTTATTAATCATCCACTATTTATAATAGTGAAACCCTAATACCCTAAACCCACAAACCGGGCTTGGGCTTATCCTAATCCCCTAACACTCCCCCGCAGTCCGAGCGGCGAAATCGCGAAAGCTCGGACTGGAGAGTAAAAGCTAATAAACAATAAAGTAAAACTAATAAATAATTGTTGAAGAAGACGTTCGACAACAAGCGGAAGCACATCTTCAAGCAGCAGCAGACACAAAAACGAAACAAACCGGATAAACCAAAGTATCCCAAACAGTCGTCTCGGGAATTGATACCCTAGATTCGACACCAACAAAAGTCGTCTCGGGAATTGATACCCTAGATTCGACACCAACAAAAGTCGTCTCGGGAATTGATACCCTAGATTCGACATAAACAAACAATTAAATAACTATAACTTAAGACGAAAGTTGGTTCTAAAACTTCAACCCCCAAAGAACCTTCCGAACAAACGGGGCGTGTTTTTCCCTACACAAAAACATAAAGATCCAACGATTTTTTTTTTTTTTTTTTTTTTTATTGGGACCATATTCCCACTTCCATAGTACCATGATATTCCCACTGGATAAATAAAATATAAAGACAACCCACCATCACCACTTTAATAATAATAACAGACCATATGATCCAACCACACCCTTTTCACTCTCCTTTCTTCTATCACCATGACCGGATCTGCCACCTGGTACAGTCCTCTAATCAGATAAGCATTCAACTTTTACTCACCATCATCTTCTACAATCACTCCGAAAGGTGTTCCTGCGCGAACAACAATCGTGACAAGATGTGTGGATTTGTGACCTTAGCACAAATCACCAACACAAAATAAGGAGAAAGCAGTAAATAAAAAGAAGCAAAGATGATCGAGGTGGTGTTGAACGATCGATTGAGAAAGAAGGCGCGAAGCAGTAGGGAGGGTGAGTGGTGACGATCTTTTTAGTGGGTTTATGATTCGGATATAAGCGGAGGAGAAATCTTGAACCATAGATCTATGACAGATTAAGTTTTAAAGGGAGCCCTCCGAACCTCCGGCATGTAGCCGGCGGCCGGAGGCGGCGGCGGAAGCGTTTAGGTTTAGGGTTTGGAGGGAGGACCGATTAGCTCTGATACCATGTAGGATAATGTAAACCCGTAGGTTAATCTTTATTAATCATCCGCTATTTATAATAGTGAAACCCTAATACCCTAAACCCACAAACCGGGCTTGGGCTTATCCTAATCCCCTAACACTCATAACCAACAATCAAATCCATCACTAACTTATTCCCATGCTCCTCAAAACCACAACCGCAATATCCCAACTCACAAAAACAAGATTCGTACAACAACAAAAAGAAAACAAGTAAATGTTGATTAATCTTTAACCTGCTGCTATACAAATTAGATCGGGAGACTATGTTCAAATCGCCGCTATCTGCTTGTTTTTCGTTTAGATTCTCGAAGCCTCAACTGCCTATGAAACGGTAGTAACCATTCATCGTCGATTTGTTTGGCTCGTGACTGATCGATTTGTTAAGCCGCCAAAAGAGTATCGAAACCCTAGTCGCTTGTTTTTTTCTTCCGGCGACACCCCTCGCATATGAGGTGGGGCTCTTGTTCAAGGTGAGACCTTGAGTTCATACGAAGTTGTCATGTTTTAGAGACCGACCAGTCAGTGTGACCAACAAATCCGACCCTTAAGTATCATTTTCTGATGAGGCATCAAGGTTGAATATATTTAGGTTGTGGGTGGAGGCTAGGGTTTGAAGGAGAGAAAAGTATGTGAGAGAGAAGAAGATAACTGATTTGTGAAATCAGTTTCCAAAAAATATGGAGGAATTTCAAGAAAATGTAATTAGTAAATACCATCAATACCCTTAGATAATAACATTAATAAAATAAATGGAAATTAATTTATTAAATTTTGATTGGTCAAGGATGGTACTGTAAAGTACTGTATATAAGATTGGTACTGTATAGAATACATCACTATCTACATATTATATATAACAATATGACCATGACGTCATTAATTGTCAGAATGTCCAGTAATGCCATGTCATAATTCCACCTAAGCACAATTTGTTTAAAATTTTTGATTTTCTTGCCACATAAGCATTATTTATTTTCTTTAAATCGAATTTCTTGCCACATAATCATTATTAAATTTTTTTAAATTTCCAATTTGCCACACAAGCATTATTGATTTTAGTAGAAAATTCGGATTTGCCACATAAGCATCATTGATTTTGCTAGAAATTTCGCATTTAAAAACTTAATTAAAATTGGCCTTTGCAAGAATTGAACCCTGGCCATTTGATCCACATACGAATACTTCAACCAATGGACCAAGCATTTTTTTGTGATCTACATAAAAAAAATATTTATGTCATGCTTAAAAAAATGATGTTGCTAAGCTATAATTATGGAATAGATTAGTATATGCTCATATAATATACCCGAACCCTAAAAGCATATACGGAAAAAAATCTGCACTTCATTCATAATAATATATTTTTCTCAAAATCCTATATCTTTTGTTTTTTCCTCTTCTCTTCTAATGTTCGGTTTAATTTTTTTTTTTTCAATCACAGTTTGCAACCATGAACGTCACATGCATGTAAGATTTCTTGATCTATTACTTAAAATTATGCATTCTTTATATTAACAACTCTTATGTTTTTATAAAAGTTGTGTGTGGTTAACAAAAAAATGGTAAGAGGAGGGGATCAGCAGGTGTAGTGGAATCTATGATGCTCCATTCAGACAGGTTCACCTCACTCACTTTCTCTTTTATACATTATGTTTTTTTTTTTACAAAACCCTAAATCAAATGTTTGTTTTACTATAGAAGGAATTCAGATTTTGATTGTTAATCATAGTCTCTTAATATTCTCTTTTTCTTCCAAATCTTTTTAGGGTTTTAAGAATGGCTGCCATGATTGAAGTGTTCATGATATATATGCTCCAGTGAGTATAAATGGAACATCTAATGAGGTAACCTTACGTTTTATATCATAATAAAAGTTGCGAGATCTCTTCTGATATAATCAAACCATATTACCAACACACTAAATTCAATTACAGATTGGTATGCTTTAGAATGGTTTGAGTTCAAGCTCCATGGTGAGTTATTTCATTTTTTTTTGCCAAATCTTCGATGAATGGTTACTTTTTTTTTAACTTTGATGATTGGATGTAAATTGGTTGTGGTTTGTTTATGTTTATGTTTGATACGTTATATGATATCAAACGCCCTTATTGTATGACATTATATGTAGGTATGGCGGTGAAATAGCAGTCATTGGTGAGTTATTCCACTTTGATTTTGTCTGATTTGTATTATTGTTATTAATTTGTTTATACGATGGTAATTTGTGTGTTGTTTGTTTGGTGGCTATAGATCGATAACAGAAACTCCTAAGCGGTCAAACATGCCAGAACCGATGGTATGTTTTGTTTTTAAATATATTATTATGGCAGTTACTCTCTCATATGCTGTTTGTTTTAAGTATTAAGATGGTTTTAAATTGATTAATGCGAATTTAATGCATATGTATTATGGATTTGCTTGAAATTTGGTGTTTCGCTCTATGCGCTAATAATGATTTGCGGAAAAAACAACCACTTGATTTTTTTTGGTTTGATAATACGAGAATGATAGATTGGATCAGTGGATTTTATAAAACTATTGCAGTCGAATTGGTTGTGATAATATATAAATTACAAATCCTGTTTGTGTTATATAATTTGGGATGGTGATTAGAAGTATCGAGAATAGCAATTGATTTGAAGGTTACTCGGGTCAAACTTTGAACCATATTAGCCCCAGTTTCAATTGCAAAACATGACTTAAAGTTCTACTTATAAGCCATTATATACTTATTCAGAAATGTTTTTGTGTTGCGAGTTTCGACAGGGGCCACACATCTGACTTGTGTGAGAACCGGGTCTGGTCATGTTGACGCATAGCAATCTCCCTACCCTCGGGTAGGAGTATGAATGTCTACACCCTATCTTCCCATACCCTGCTCTGGTGGCACTAATATGAATTATTTTTTGACCTGGTTTTTGGTTCATATTAACATCCATAAAACGGAAATGAATTGGGTTTGCTTGTGGCAATCTGCTCTCATGATGCTGTGCTGCTTGATATAGGTGCTTGAAGTATAATGAAATATCAGTATTATAGTCTTTTTGGATCAACTATTCTTCCGTTATCTGTTTTTGCTACTATGAAATCAGATTTCAGCTATTCATTCTCGTATTTTTCTGTAAGATCTAGAAGTATTAGCATTCATGGATATGAAAGATGAATTGTTAAGATTTTTCTTTTGTTTGCATGAATTTCAAGTTGCATACATGTGCTTATTATTCTGATGCTATGAGGGTTAATAAAGATGTCTGAGGGGTAACAAAATGTCAGTGTTTATTTATCATGTGGTCCAGATATAGTTTATGTCCTTATTTAATTTGCTCATATCAAGTTATATCTCAGCACATTTCATCTGTTTGCTTTCAGAGAGAAGCAGTTTCAACGCTAGGCGCCTCACGAAGGCTACTGCAATCTGCAGTACGAGACGCGGTGGCCACTTCTAGGCCCTCTAGCTTAACTTCAGAGCCATCGTTTAAACGTTTGCGCTCTGTAGTTTCAACATCCATTGAGGACTCTCTCCTTGAAGAAAGACGTCCACAAATCCGTTTGGTTGCCAGAGCACCTGCCATGGCGGTTGCCATTAAAGCTGTAGCTGATGCTGCTAAAGATGCTGTAAAGATCAAACCCTCAGGAAATGTATTTGACCGGCTTGGTCGTAGTGCTGATATACCAGATACTACTGACCACTTCACAGAAGATAATGGAGAATACGAGGGGTTTTTACAAGTTAGAGAGGCTACTGCTCCAACTTATACTGATCAGTATGACGAGGATATATCCATGCTGGAACATGATGCGGAAATAACTTCTGACTTTGGATATAGTGATGAGGGGTATAACAACATGAACACTCAGCTTGGCAGATCAGAGCAGGCGGTGGAAGTGTTTGACTATTTTTCAAAAGTCAGCAATCGGTAAACTTGGAATATTCAAAAGCTATGGTTCGTTCATAATCAAAGGTAAGTATTACTTTGAACGTCAAATAGGTTTTTAAATATTATTTTGATGATTAAACGAAGTCGATATGTCGCACATGATTCTATTGAATTACTTATTTATATTGATTGCTGTTTTTATTTGATGATGATTTGAGGTCTAACAATATAGCATTACATGATCAGACCATGTTTGTACATCAAAAGAAACTTCATATGCATTTTCAAAGATAATTACATGAACTTCAACTGCTGCATTTTTGGGTTAAAATGGTTGAAGCCCTTTTAATTTTTGGTTTTCTACATTGAGTATCAACTGTTAAAAAGGACTAGCTTCTTTCAAAATGTTGTGAGGGTGGCGTTTGTTACCGCTCTTTTCGTTTTCGTACATCTTATTAAATTTGTTTATCTCAAACACGCACAAACCACCACTGCAACCACTTGATCCGCCACCACAACCCACTTAACGGTTCACCATGGCTGCCTGAACTAAGCACCTTTTCGATGCCCTGATCATCCCACCGTCGCCGGCCACTTTGCCGAGTTAATAGTGGCGGTGGTGATGGACAGAGTGTGACGATGCTTTAGGTGTTTTTGGTGGTGGCGCTGGTTTGGGCTTTTCTGTGGCTTGGCTGTGTTAGTGGTCTGTTTGTGTGGGTTTGTTGTGCTTGAGATCACTATGTGTGACGATGGTTAGATGGTATTCATTGGTGAGTTACAGATCTTAAAGGTAGTGTCTTTTGGAATTCCGATCGGACTTTGAAATACCGAAATCTGTTTTTAGTTTTGTTTTTATTTTTATGGTTTGAGGGTGTTTCGGTTATCATTGGTGAGTTACACAAACACATCACATAGTGTTGTTTTGGCTGCGTTTTTTGTTTTGAGTTTTTTGTTGCTGGAAAATGATAATTTGTCATTATTGCTGTTATTCGCGTTGTGTAACGATAGTGAGAGCATGTTGGGTTTGTGTGTACTTGATGTGGCTGAGATTTGTTACAGTAGATTAAGTTTTAGGCTTTTAATTTTTGTTAGATCTTTATCAAAATCTTTCTTAGATCAAATGAAATTTGTTGCTTTCTCAAAGTTTTGAATTTTTAATTTGCCGTAGATCTTGAACCACTGCTGCATTTTTGGGTTAAAATGGTTGAAACCCTTTTATTTTTTGGTTTTCTACATTGAGTGTCAACTGTTAAAAAGGACTAGCTTCTTTCAAAATGTTGTGAGGTTGGCGTTTGTTACCGCTCTTTTCGTTTTCGTACATCTTATTAAATTTGTTTATGTTGTTGTATGAAGTATGAACAACTTTTATAATCGTCTACGTATCCTATGTATCGCTTGCTCCACAGGGTTGTTTGGATTGTTTATCGAAAAACGTTTATACAGGAGGGTTTTAAAATTGTATTTGCCACAGAATTTTGCAGAGTCAACGGGTATCCACATATGGAGTTAACTTTGACAGTACTACAGGTATGTCTTACAAGATTTGGATATGAGTTCAGCTTGCTAAAAAACCTAAGATTGCTCATTTCTTGCACGATATCTGTCAGGTGTTCCTGTTCGACTCCTGAGGAGAGAGGAGCCGCATATTTGGAACAGATCCCAAAACGTGGCAAGGGTACAATTTAACATTTTATTTCCTTGGATTGATGTTGACTTTAGTATGATCCTAAACTCTGATGTTAATTGTTAGTACTTTCTGCAGAATCTAAGAAGCAGAAGCTTGTGGGAAAATGGGGGACAAAAGAACAAAAACAAGAGCCTACATGCTTAGACGCATTGGCCAGCGTCGCAGCATTGGGAGCAAATGATAGTGAGAATGGCAACTCTATAAAAGGTTAAATCAGTGGTTCCGGTTATTAACAAGACTGAATCGGATGACGCACTTGGGACGGGAACTGGGCCTGAAATGCCAACTGAGAGCAGTGACAAAGGTCAAGGATTGGATCTGAATTTTGACCCAAAGGAAGAAGGGACTATGCTAGCTGCTTCTAGGACCCCTCCAGTGTGGCAGAATGTACTTGGAGGACGTGTACCCAATGTTACCAGCGACTTAAAAGACGGACCTGCACAGACAATTAACAATGTTGTTGAAGGTATTTGATCTTGGACTATAATTGTTAGTCAGCATTCCCGCCATTTTTTTGTGTTGCCCCCCATAGTAGTCTTACATTTAGAACTTGGATGAAACAAGAGCGGAGAGCCTATCGATTTATCTTTTTTTTTTTGGCTTCTATATGTGTATGATTGCCAACATAAGACTGAATCCACATGGTGGAGGCCGGTTGTGGCCTTTACCATTTCCGATTATATAAATATATATAATATTCATGTGTTAGATATGTTCTCTCGTGGCTCACCTACCGACGGTATTTTGGTGGCTGTAGATGATTAACCAGTATCCAAACTCAGTCGAGTTGCTCAAGTGTCATGACCTGAATCGACTTTCGGTATGTCATGACCAAATAGGGCTCATGAATTATAGTTTTGCCAAATATCTTTTCAAAATAGAGATTTGACTTATTAAAAATATTAACTACTACTGTAAAATGGGAAAAGCTGTAAAATGGGAAAAGTAGTAAAAGAATGACAACTTTGCATCTATGCTTTTTCACATGTCAAGTGAGAAAAGTAGTAAAGATGACAACTTTGCATTGTAAATTGAAATATCACTTACTATAACCAAAGTAAAAAAAAAAAAAAAAAAAAAAAAAAAAAAAGAAAGAAGAAAAAAAGAAAAAAAGACAGGCTCTTTGTTTTATGTTACATGTTGTCAAGTAGAAAAAGCGTAAAAGGCAATTAGAAGAACAAATGGATAAAAAAAAATGTATTCTTTATCCATCTGCTTTGAACTTGGCTTAATATTTGAAGTTAAATTTTATAGTAAACTGGTAAACACCAAAGTTCTTTTATTTGAGTACTTGGAACGATTTAGTAATGTGACAACTTTTAAATGTGAATGAGAATTGCACGGATTCATAATGGCTTTTAGATACTATACATGCAATAATTAATTCATATTAAAATTAATAGTACTAAACTACTAATGAAAGTGCATTTGACTATACAAAGCACCCAAGGTAGGATAATAAATGATATTTATTCAAAACCGACCATTGACATCGATCAGTCACAACTGATTACACATAATGCCTTCAACATTCATGTTACAAATCGTGAGCTACGACTGCATAACCATACATAAATCAAACCAGGATCATCGATAATTTATTTGACTGTCGCCACGCTGATCTGTTTTAAAAACCAAAAAAAACAAACAATTTCTCACAAATGATAGACCGCCGCCGCTAGGTAAAATAGTGTCGAAAAAGAATTAGTCTCCGCCAAAATATTGTCGAAAACTAGACACCGCTGCCGCTAGGCGCGGGATCTTACACTACGTGGCAAAGGTAAGTATTACTTTGAACTTACAATAACCCAACATAGTATATAAGACCACAATATAATTAACAACATAATAGCATGACTAAAAGCTTTACTATCTGTTTTTGTTTAAGAAATTGGAAATGGAAACACAATCTATGAGTGGTGATTAACAGGATGGCGGTAAGGTAATTTATGCAATCACTATTGACAAACAAGACCTTATCACTCTGTGTCATCAACTTCCAAACAATCTTTATAACTGTGCATAACAACGGAGTTTTATAACGGCATATAGTTTTAGTATGTATAGGTTCACTATAGACTTTGAGTAGTAATGATTAAGATACGCTATATTGATTATGAAATACATATTTTTAAACAAAAAAATAACATCAAAATAAAAAATGTATACACCAAACTATATTCAAATAATTATTATATTAAAATATACAAAAAAAAATATCATTAAAAATAATTTTAGAATAACTAAAACCATCCAAATTATAATTACAAGTCATGCCCGCCCATCGGGCGGGCCATGAAGTCTATAGGACTAAATCCTTAAAAATGATTTCATAATAAGTAAAGTCATCCAAATTAAATTTACAAATCATGCCCACCCGTCGGGCTCCTTAAAAATGGTTTCATAATAAGTAAAACCTTACAAATTAAAATTACAAGTCATGCCCGCCCAGCGGGCGGGCTTGGAAGTCTAGTATATATATATATATATATATATATATATATATATATATATATATATATATATATATATATATAGTGTAACTTTCAAACGAGAACCATTTTATCCGCAAGAACTGAGAGAACCACCAAAAACATACATGCACGCCTTCAATAATTGTATTTTTGCACATATGTTTTCAAAACAACACATATGTTTTAAAAAAAACATAGTTGTTCTAAAGAATTTGATAAGAAATTCGAAATACAAAAATTTTCTTTGAAGGTGTGCATGTATGTTCTTATAAAACGTGCAACGACAATATTGCGGCCGTGTGTAAGGTTTTTGTGAAAAAAGAGGATGAGTTCATAATGATATTGAAGAACATAGGTGGATGTTTACGATTATTGATGATTTGCATGTATTTTTATTTTATTTTAAAAGGCGTGCATGTATGTTTTTGGTGGTTCTCTCAGTTCTTGCGGATAAAATGGTTCTCGTTTGAAAGTCCCCCTATATATATATATATATATATATATATATATATATATATATATATATATATATATATATATATATATATATATATATATATATATATATATATATATATATTGTTACGGTTAAGTGTTTTGTTGAAGACAGAATTCCTAAAAAGCTTCCAACCGCATTAGTCCACCTCAAATACTTGTTTATGAAGAATTTATCATTTATGCACAAATATGGGTTGCCGTTTCTTGCTCTTTTGATTAGAAGCTCCCCAAAGCTTGAGATACTTAAGCTAGAGGTAAATAATATATCTCTGTCTCGTATCCTGTCTCTTTTATTAACTATTTTTCAAAATACTCTCGCATGTTTATACCAAGACTTCTTGTAGTTCGTGGACGAAAATACATGGCTTGATGAGTTTGAGATAGGCCCAATTGCAATAGAGGATTATTCAGATATTTGGTTGGAGCATTTGAATGAGTTAGAGATGATAAATTTTGACAATCGGGAGTATGAGTTGGATTTTTCTGAAGCTTATCTTGGCGAAGTCACCTGTGCTAAAGAAGGTGAGAATATTCCTCTACAAAGACGTTGATGAGGATGGAGAGTTGAAGATCAAAGATATTCTCTTGCGCTCCTCACGTGCATCACCTGCAGTTGAAATCATTGTTCAAGACATGGAAACCCGCCATGACATATGGTGCTTTTCTACACTGGTTAGTAAAATGAGCAATCGAGCTTTGATTTGAGATGGGATTTTGAAGATGGTCATTTGCACTTTAATTTGTTAAAGAACTGAAGCTTTTTATCTCTTTTTGTAAACCTGTGTTGCCTTTTATTTAAAAAAACCTCAGTTGGAGCGGTTTTGGATTTATGTTTTGGTAATGGTTGCGTTACATTATTCAATATGAATGGGATAGAACGTGGTGGATAAGATCGTGCTTAATTGTGATTTTGTATGTTGACATTGTAAATTTATGACTCGGTACATAAATATATCAGCATTAAGAACATAAGTAACTTGAGACGCAAACAATGGACACATAAGTAGTTTTACAATTTTCATGAAACATGTTTATTACAATTTTTACAACAGAAAAGAAACTCAAGAAACATAATCTGAACAAATTTTATATAAGACTTGTGTCTGTAATTCCAATTAAAAAATAAAAACAAAATTCACAAAAAAATATATTAGGAACAAAATGATTCTGAATCTATAAACTTAAGACGTGATAGACCACAACCCAGCTTCACAACCTACAAACATTCCAAAGGGTGCACTTTTTATTTCTGTAGAGATAAAGATTCAAGCCACATTGACATTGCGTTGACTTTTACAGTTTTACTCCAAGGTTAACCGGAAGCCGTTTCTTTTTTCTTGGGTACTGGGTTATACGCTTTATGTTCAGCACAAGTGAGCACGTCGTGGGGGCCAGCATCTTCTCTACCGACACCCATCAAGTCAAGATAGTACAAGTAATGTGTGATGATGGTGTTCATGTCATCAATATCACCTTGTCCACATGTACGTTCACCATAGAGGATGTTCATGGTGCAACCGAATCCAGGATATCTTTTTGAAAAAGTGTCGTTTTTGGTTGGTTTGTAGGATCCGACCATACAATCATGGGGTGATGGTTGACCCTTCTTCAATGGTGTGATCCATTGGAAGATTGCAGCTTGGAAGGCTAAAGGCTAAAATCAAACAACTTTTTCGGAACCATCCCCTTACAAATATGTCAGTGTAAGTCTTCAAATCTTAGACTTGTCATTTAACAATCTGCATGGAAAAATCCCACCGTGTGTGAATAATCTTACTTCCATGGTTCAAAAAGGATTCATTTTGGAACAGAATAAACATCATTATAGTACTTGTATTAATTGACATATGCGTATTTTTATGTTGACAATAGCTGTATTGACCGTCTGTTGATTGAATGGCAAGGAAAGGTAAATGAGTTTAGTAGCATTTTGGGATTGCTAAAGGCGATCGATTTGTCAAGCAACAATCTAACATGACAAATCCCAAATGAAGTTACCAATCTGCATGGATTGTTAGTACTAGACTTGTCAAACAACTCCCTAGTTGGAGAGATTCCACGAAACATTGGTCAAATGACAGAGCTATTAACTTTGAACTTATCTAGAACCATGTTTTCGGGAGAGATGCCATCAAGCATGTCTAACATGCATTCATTAAATGATCTAGACGTGTCATTTAATAACTTGTCCGGGAGAGTTCCATCGAGTACTCAACTCCAGTCCTTTGAACCTCCAAGGTTCACTGGAAATGCAGGACTATGTGGACTTCCTACAACAAAAAAATGTCCCGGAGATGAAAATTTAGAAGTTCCACATGTCGTCAAGAGAGAAAGTGATGGGCATAGCACTGATGAACTTCAAAGATGGTTTTATGTTGGAGGGGCTACTGGTTTTGCTACTGGATTTGCTACTGGATAATATGTAGCGCTTTACTTCTTAACCGTCGAGGGAGACGAACTTTTTTTCACTTCCATGATAGCGTAAAAGATTGGGTATATGTAACAGTGGCAGTGTTTATAGCAAAATGGCGAAGGGTTGCACGTGCAGTGTGGTATATGCTTTCTATGCTTCTTTTCATCTACTTATTAATGGTTGATATATAGTAGTATTGTAATTTCATGCTTCACTTGTATTTGGTAGGGGTTTTGAAGTCCCTTTTATTAATAAAATTGCCACTTGGGTGGCCATTTCCCCGTGTTGCGTGACATACGACATCTCCATATGCATGTTCTGCGGTGACATTTTGTATCGATTTTGTAAAACCGTGAGGGGGGGGGGGGGGGGGGGGGGGGGGGCGGGGAATACATTCTTTTTTACTTATTGTAGGTTTAAGTAAGTTAAGTCTCAAGTCCGCATATGGGTGTGTACAATAAATCGTAATGGTTGAACCGGTAACCCGGTGACTCAACCGGGTCGATTAAAGACTTGGTTTTTAAAACATTGGTTTTATTAGGATTTTGGGGGTGTTTATGCCTTTTTAGGTTAAGCTTAATATGGCTATGTTTGGCAATATTTTCCATAGTTGTTTGTTTTATAAAAGCATTCGGTGTGTGTAGTTGTAGTTATAAAGTGTAAAATGATGTAAAACAAAATTCGAAAGCTACAAACTCGTTGCCAAAGAAGCATTATATTTTAAACACAATATGCTTAAAAAAGCTCATCGCCAAACGCAGATGGTAGAAGAAAAGCACACCAAATCGTGTTAGGTAGTATATATAACACAAGGCAAACTCGGTTGATTACCAACTTACCGTTGTATGCGAATCCTATGTTTCATGTTATTTTTGTAAGATGTAAATTTTGACATGTTTAAAAAAAAAAAAAAAAAAAAATACAATATAATTTAATTTAAGTAAAGAAAACCGGCTTTATCTAAAATGAGAAATACATGTCATTATACATATTATACAAATTAATAAGGTTATATGTATATATGGTTTTAAAAACCGGACCGGACCATCGGGTATAACTGATAGCTGGAGTCGTCACCGGTTTGGCTAACCAATAAAAACCGTCTGAAAACAAACTTGGGAGAACCGTTAGAACTAATAAAAACGAGTGAACCGTCGTGGGGGCCAGCATCTTCTCTACCGACACCCATCAAGTCAAGATAGTACAAACTTGGGTTAACCAATAACTGGAAGCCGTTTCATTTTTCTTGGGTACTGGGTTAAACGCTTTCTGTTCAGCACAAGTGAGCACGTCGTGGGGGCCAGCATCTTCTCTACCGACACCCATCAAGTCAAGATAGTACAAGTAATGTGTGATGATGGTGTTCATGTCATCAACATCACCTTGTCCACATGTACGTTCACCATAGAGGATGTTCATGGTGCAACCGAATCTAGGATATCTTTTTGACAAAGTGTCGTTTTAGGTTGGTTTGTAGGATCCGACCATACAATCATGGGGTGATGGTTGACCCTTCTTCAATGGTGTGATCCATGTTGGGATTTTATAATCATGTTAACCATTAACTACGAGTACGCAGCGGATAATGGATCTAGTTTACAATTATAGTTAACACGTATAATAAACAAACAAATAATAAAAGGGAACAAGAAAAACTAACCCTCATCGACACCCGCAAAAGAAACTAATAGTGGTTAAAATACCACCTCTACGGTTGCTCATACAAACACGTCAAACAAATACGCCCGGAGTGCTAGCCGTGTACCACGTAAACCCAAACACCAAGTGTTGATGCTCAAAAATGGATCAAAACGAAAACAGCCCAAAACTGTGTGTTGTCCGAGATATACAGTGCTGCCAGAGAACGATTCTCGGACAACACTGAGTTGAAGCTGTCCTTCCTTTTCTGTCCGAGAACGCACAGAAGGTGTGCAGAAACTTTCGGCAGCAAACTGTGATTGTTTGGACTTATGAACTTCGATCCTTAACACTTCTCAAAGAGCTATAGGATCGATTATAACCTCTAGAAACACCTTGAATTAACTTGAATGCAAGTTATAGGTTTAAAAGTGAGATTCGAATAAACAAGAACCCTAGAGAATGCTTGATATATTCGGCTGAGATTAGAAGAGAGTTTCTGTGTTTTGTTGCTGTGTTTTTCGTCAGTAATGAGCTGGGTATGAGGGTGTTTATATACCCTCTCAACCCTAGCTAAGATAAGCTTCAAAGTTTAACTTTAAGCCTTATCCCAAACACTCCTAAACACATCATACTTCTTCTCCTCATCCCTTATCACTTCAAAACGAATCTAGACAGTTTAACACCCCTTCCAGAACCTTCTATGGGCCGGCCATAAGGTTTAGGACAAGTAGGTTTAGTGTCTAGTTCATTTCGTGTCCAAACGGGTCAAAACGGGTCTTTTTGAGCATTTACGATAAACGTATTCTAATGTTTTAGCGTGTGTGCCCCCAATAGGCTCACACACCCCTAGTCGTATTTAGGCTATTCCAACTCACATATTCCAACAGCTCCCACTTGGGAGTTGGAGTAGCAGATAGCACAAATACCAACGACGGAAACGTCTAGCAACGCTCTCACCCGTTATTTAAACTAAAGGTGTCTGAGATGTAGTTTCATAAGTCATTCTCAGTAGCATGGTCATTTATGTCTTGCTTTCATCATCCTTTGTTATAGATACCGTTAAACCACGGATATGGATCCTGACTCATTCCATATAGTTTAACCATTTAGATTCTCGTTATAGAATTTAATTCAGATATACCAAATGTAATTAAGAATCATCTTAAATTACCCTTTGGGTGCGGCCACACAATTATCTGATTAATTCTGGAGAGGGCCCATGGTATCTTTCTGCACATATCAAGTGGAGTAACAAATCCTTTGTTGACTACAAGTGTTGTGGATGCTGATTCACATCACTCCGAAAAATAGCTTTTATAACTACCTTATTCAGGACAGCGTTTGGCATATAATTACAAAAGTGATATTCACACATAACAGAACTTGCTTGTATCTCAAGTCTAAGGATGACTTAATAAACCATTTCAACATTTTACTCATGACAAGGATCCAAAAGTAAATGTTTGAAGTTGGGGTATCCAATATGCATCCCTTGTGAATACATATGAGTTTGGCGGGAACAATCCACATTCTCATAGAATATAACCAACACTCACATTTGCCTTGCATAAAAATATTCCCATATTGTCAACCGACAATGGACATATTTAGAATGATAAAATCATTCAAGGATTAAACATGCAAGTATAGGATAACAATTATTATATGAATGAATAAAAAATATCAAGTATCTTTATTCATCATAAAGTAAAAATTGTCTTACAATCCCAATTATCAAAATACTATAAACAGATATGCATGAGACTAATTAGTAAATTGAAGTCTAATGTTTCCAACGTTCTCAACTTTTCTTTACAAGAAAACTAAATAGTCATCTGAGTAAACTTTCCGAATACTAGTTTCAAATTTCACATATAGTGAGGGATTTGAAATATATGATGAGTGTCTTATCTCATATGCTCATACTATTGCAAGTGTCATAGTATGGAGAGGTCGCCTTACCTTGCACAAGGCATTAGAAGTCAACGACATACTGACAATCATCTTTACAGTTTCTTAAAATGTAAAGTATTCTTATTCCTTAATGAGTAATGCAACAATGCTCTTCATAGAGCATATCTAGTTAGCAGATTTATCATAAATGATAAAATCCTACTTTAACTAGTTTTAATTATCCTCTAGCATCATTGTACGTATACAACACTATGCTTTATAATTCGTAAACATCTGTATTAACAATAATCTAAATATTCTCAATTAGATATTGTTGTTGTCAGCTCATCTTGCTCTTGTGCAAAAGTAACAACCAGTCTTATACACAATATAATATATACATGACAAATCCTTAGTTAAAAACATAAGGTTTCCATCCATGTAATAAATTATTCCAAGTGAAATATACCATTTAAGACTTGCTTGAATGATATATTGCATTTGTGTTGGACTTAATTTTCCGCATATGTTTATTCCAAATAAACATTTATTCCAAGGTTGTTTGTTCTATTCCCTAAATCCCAAGTAAAGTTTCATTCCAAGCTTAAGGATTAAAATCTAGCTTAAGTGGAATGATATCTTCAATCTGTTATACAACATATGAATTTTAAGGAAAAACATAGTGCTCCCACTTAATGTCAGATGTAATCAGGAGTTATCTTAATTCAATCAAAATCATATTGTAATTAAATTCAAGATCTCAGCTCCTAGATGCATGATCCAATCCAAACTTGGATTGCTTAAACTTGTATACTACATAAAGATTACATAGACTCATAACCCTTTTGATTACACACCGTCCTCGCAAAAGGTAATCATTAAAGAAAGAGTTATAAAACTTAATTGCCATATTCCACATTCAAGGAAACATGTATGACAATTAATTATCTTTATTTAATTAATGCATGTATATAAGAAAAATCTAATCACAGTCAATTGCTTGAGTAGGATTAAAACTTCTTATTATAAGCCATGCATTAACATGTATACAATTTTGTCCTTGTGAGCCTTTCTTCAAAAGAAACTTATTCCAACCTCATAGGTTAACTGTTAGGCAAAATAACAATCAAGCTCAAAACATTGATTTGCCTTTTAAGGACTGCATCTTATCATTCATAATTCTAAGACATTTATCAGATTCAAGATGTGATAATGTACCTTATCAGTTAGCAGATTTTCAATGATCCATTAACTTATATTCCTCAGCATTGATATCAAAATATCAATCAAGTGATGAGGCATCCTTGCAGATTTATGAATGAGAGTAACATTATACTTCGGTCAACATTTACATGTTTAACCTTAGTATGACATTAATAAGTGGATTTTAGAAGGTTATGTATTTGTTCTTGAATATCTTCAAGATTTGCTGATGCTCCCACTTACTTTTGTAAGTAGATACAATTCTCTAAATACTAAGTATTTAAGCAACAATAAATTGTTCTTTATTTGGGAACCACAAAATACATTTTAAGTTCTCATCTCAAGATTGTTAATAAAATGCTTCATAAGATTTTAACAAATTCAGAACTTAAATCAAGACATAATGGAATTTCTTCCAACAACTCTAATTAAGGTTTGTAGCAAAACCCTAATTTTGTATCACCCTTTAACCGAAAACCTTAGCAACAGTTTTGTGTTTCGTCGAGCTAGGAGGAACACCAATACTACAATCTTCAAGCTAGGAAGTGTAGAAAAATCAAAAACCCAAAAGGGTTTAGGATTCGATTGATTTGAGTGGAAAAACCAAAAATCCCTAAAGGTTTAGGGGTTTCGGTCATGGGTTGTCTTGAATACCTTCTAGGTTTGAACCATATTGTTTGTTTCAACCTATTAGACATACCATAATAATGTGGTATTCTATAAGTATTTGAATTGTGAAACTATATCAGAATTCCATAGATAATTTAATTCTCTTTGGACCAAATACTTGTCAATTGGGTCGAGCCAAATTGCATATTAAGTATTTTCGAACCAAGTGCATGCTATAATGTATATTTCTTGAATAATACAAGAACCTTATGCTCATGTGTTCACAAGAAGACATAACTATTCAAGAATTATATGTTCATGTGTTTACAAGAAAACAGAACATGTCAATAATACATTATAAATCTTTGAATAATTCAAAAGCCTCATGTTTATGTGTTAACAAGAAGACATAACATTTTACCATATACTTTATGTTATAAGTCATTGATTAATTCAAGGACTTTATAATTATGTCTTAACATGTAAACATAATTATACTAACAAAAGTAATCATGAACGCAAACTCTTGAGTTCTGTAGTAATTTCAAGTTAATTTTATACTCCAGAATTATGATTATTATCATTTAACCATAATTATGTTGACTAAAACATGTAGTCGAAATGTTGAAGTATCTTTACAACTATATCATGACATTTGAATGTAGTAGGGCAACAAACATCTTGCATGTTCAAGTCCTAGTAGAATGATTAGCTTTCTTACCTTGCGGTTAAGAGAAACCAATAATATGTTGTTCCTTGCACACACTTTGAGATTTCTCCCACTTGTGTAAGGCACAACATCATATTATGAAAACAAACAACATGTGTTTGATTTTGTAAACAATATGATAATGTCATAGATATTACAAGTAGTTTTAGAACCATAACCTTTAATAAGGATTTGTGGATTATTATTCTATAGATAACATTCAGAAAGCAACAGCAGAAAGGCAACGTGTTATCTAATAAAATAAAATGCAATTATCCTTTAAGCAATGGTCGTTCATATTCGGAAAGTAATGAATTATTTCAAAGCAAGTTTGAAATGATATGGGTGACTTACAAGGAAATAAATCTCGTAGCTCCCACTGAAATTAACAACATTACAGGAATGCTATTTTAGTAATAAAACGCAATGCTCCCACTGGATTTGTCAACATTGTAAGTGTTACATTGCCAGTAGAAAGCATATTGCAATTTAATACACTTTCCTATTCTCTTCGAATGCCTACAAGTAGCAATGTACTTAGTATTGAATAGAGTATATGAAGTCCTACTTATGTAGATGAGGGACTAGCCATTCATGCTTTCATTTAACTTGAATAGTTAGCATGCAATTCCTCCTTTATCGTCTACATAGCCCCAAGGGTATTTAGCACTATAAGGAATAATAAGAGTCCAATAAAAATACCTAGCGAATATGCTAGTAATTTCTATACTCTTTGCGGTTTAAACTCATACATCGTGACAAGTGCAAGATGTCATTTATTTTGGTAGCTATAGACAAAATGTTTTCTAGTTACACAAAATATTTTATCTTTCAATTATTTCAATACCGGAAAAGGATAATGAAAGATCATAAGTGAGTTTAACAATTGTAATCCTATCTTAGTTTGTCAACTAAGGAGAAATAAATAGGAATAAGTCTCACTCTTCTTACCAGGAAAAGAGACTAAGTGTGTCCTTTTAAGAAAAAACAAACTTTTGTTTGCGAATTATGTTGCAACAACACAATTTTAATCAGAACATAGAAAGTTCAATGTTAGTATTTTCGATAATTAAATTCTTAAAAGAATTAACTACCCAATTAATTACTAATTAAGACTAAGATCCATCTTGACCTCCCACTTATTACCGGAGGTCTGACCAGCTTGTAAACAAGTAGGGCAAGAGGTAAGCGACGAGCGTTAATTGCATAAACTGCAACTCTTAGACTTATGAGACTGATCAAGACATTAGTAGACAAGTAATAATGTCATGAGCATGTTTAGTCGCATCTTATGCCTCGGGTCCAAGGTCTGACCAAGCATACTCGAAATAAGTCGACCAAGCAAGAACGTGCAAATATCGCCAAAGGTCTGACCAATGAGCAAAATTCGCCATGGGTTGAAATGGCCCTAAGGTCTGACCAAAGAGGTCAAGTCAAATGCACGTGTTCTAGGTTGGGTGGCATAGACTTAAAATTTTCATATAGGGTATACACATAAATGTGATAAAATTGTGTACAAAGAAGCATGCAAAACAACTTTGTAGCACTTTATTTTAAAAACTTTTAGTAATGACACTGTAGTGATCATCATGGTTCACGGTAGCTCCAATCGAACTCGCAAGGAGGCGGAGGACCAGGTTAGCGCGAAGCTATGACCGGAAATCCTTTAGGTGTGACTGTGCGCACCGCCTGAAACCCCCCTTATAGTTTGTTCTAGTGGGTGAGCCGTACTTCCCAAGTGTCCATAGCGTCCAGTTTTTAATTTCATGAAAACTTGTTTCAATAATTTTGGTCACTTAATTTTACAAAAACAATTTTCCACGAATCAAATAGCAGGTCACAATGAGCATGGTATTTAGGCATGTAAATTAAGACCATATTAATGTCATCTTTTTATAGGTATTAGTCCTCTTTTATTTTAGTTTTAGGCGTGTAAACATGTAGGCTAAAAACAAAAATCACTAAAGAACATAATACTAAAAACATGACAATAATTTTAGCAAGTAAACATTTAGATTCGAGAACTCTGGCGAGTCTTCCCCAAATGGAGAACCATAAGACCCTCACTAGGTTTTCATCAAGTGCCTAGATCGCCACATGCATCACTAAAAATGATTGCGTAGGTCTTATAGCCGGAATATACACATAAAATAATCATGGCAAACTTATTAACTTTTAATTTTTACTATTTTATGTATCTAATTAACCGTTAATTAATTCGTTTGTGTCTTGTTATTTTTTATTAATTAATGACAAGTATTGCATTATAGTTGTCAAAACAAAAATAAAACAAATAACTAAGTTAGATTTCATGCAGCCTTTTAGCGTGTTTATTAAATCGTGTAACCCATAATCGATAAACGAGATGGCTTGTGATGCCACTGTTGGGATTTTATAATCATGTTAACCATTAACTACGAGTACGCAGCGGATAATGGATCTAGTTTACAATTATAGTTAACACGTATAATAAACAAACAAAGAATAAAAGGGAACAAGAAAAACTAACCCTCGTCGACACCCGCAAAAGAAACTAATAGTGGTTAAAATACCACCTCTACGGTTGCTCACACAAACACGTCAAACAAATACGCCCGGAGTGCTAGCCGTGTACCACGTAAACCCAAACACCAAGTGTTGATGCTCAAAAATGGATCAAAACGAAAACAGCCCAAAACTGTGTGTTGTCCGAGATATACAGTGCTGCCAGAGAACGATTCTCTTTGTTGTCCGATATCGGACAACACTGAGTTGAAGTTGTCCTTCCTTTTCTGTCCGAGAACGCACAGAAGGTGTGCAGAAAGTTTCTGCAGCTTACTGTGATTGTTTCGACTTATGAACTTCGAACCCTAACACTTATCAAGAGCTATAGGATCGATTATAACCTATTGAAACACCTTGAATTAACTTGAATGCAAGTTATAGGTTTAAAAGTGAGATTCGAATAAACAAGAACCCTAGAGAATGCTTGATATATTCGGCTGAGATTAGAAGAGAGTTTCTGTGTTTTGTTGTTGTGTTTTTGGTCAGTAATGAGCTGGGTATGAGGGTGTTTATATACCCTCTCAACCCTAGCTAAGATTATCCCAAACACTCCTAAACATATCACAATTCTCCTTCTTAACCCTTATTACTTCAAAACGAATCTAGACAGTTTAACACCCCTTCCAGAACCTTCTATGGGTCGGCCATAAGGTTTAGGACAAGTAAATATCATGTCTAGTTCATCTTATGTCCAAACGGGTCATTTTGAGCTTTACATGAAAACGTATTCTAAATGTTTAAAGTGTGTGCCCCCAATAGGCTCACACACCTCTAGTCGTATTTAGGCTATTCCAACTCACATATTCCAACAATCCATTGGAAGATTGCAGGTTGGAAGGCTAAAGGCTAAAATCAAACAACTTTTTCGGAACCATCCCTTCACAAATATGTCAGTGTAAGTCTTAAAATCTTAGACTTGTCATTTAACAATCTGCATGGAAAAATCCCACCGTGTGTGAATAATCTTACTTCCAGTTCCATGGTTCAAAAAGGATTCATTTTGGAACAGAATAAATTTCATTATTATACCAAAATTTGAATCTCGCGTAAAAATTGAACGTTTAATCACCTGAAAAAATTAAATTTTACTCGCGTTGTAGTGTTGTCCGATATCTGATTAGAGTATCGTCTGATATCGCATTTGGTACAAAGATATCGGACAATGCTGAAAGTTTGAACTGCGATAATTCAGCTCAGAGTTGCAAATGCGATAAGAGGAGTTTGCAAATGCGATAGAAGTTTCTGAGTTGAAATGCGATAAAGGTGCCCAATTGCGATAACATCCAATCGAGATAACATCTCAATTGCGATAAAATCCCAATCGAGATAAAAGTCAACTGCGATAAAAGTCAACTGCGATAAAGTCAACTGCGATAAAACGTGCTGATGACGCCAAATGCGATGAAATGCAGTTTTCAACCACTTTTTGTCTTTTAGCCTTACACACCCACGCTTTCCACTGACTTCTTACACCTTTTTCCACAAATTAAGCAACTTTTGACCAACTTTTTCCATAAACCCATAAATATTCTCAATAGAATATTCAATATATCTCAAAAACACAAATCTTATACAAGATTTTGTGAAAGTCGATCAAAGTAGCTAAGAACACACAAACTTTCTTCCTTGTTCTTGCGTATGAATCCAGAAAAAGCACAAAAGTTCACGTTTTTGATGATAAAAACGCAACTTTTGGGTTCTTTCAAACACACAACGAACATAAATATAGCACTAAACTCGGCTGATGAAGAAAAATGAAGAAGAACCGAGATAAATCACAACAAAAATCACCTTTATCACCTTAAAAACACCACGTGAGCCACCCGGTTAGCTCTTGATACCAATTGTAGAGACCAAGATCCACGCATGGAGGTGGAGGAAACACATTAAACACGAACTATAGATTAAACATTATAAATTTCGGTTTATTGATTGGGGAGGTGTGTATGTTTTCTAGAGAGAGAAAACATACACACCTCATGAACCTGTGAATCCTCAACCCTCCAAATGTGGATAAGGAGGGTATTTATACAAAGAATACAATGACTAACTTAGCCTAAATGTCTAAACTAGTCCTTGTATAAAGAATGAAGTGCAATTCCCAAATATGACAAACTTTAAGGCTAACAATCTCTCCCCAAAGTGAAGTCATATGGGAATTGCTTACAATGTTCCCTACAAGTAAAATATAAACCATAAGCACAGAGAATAGTCTTCAAACGTTATTACTTCATTCAGCTTGGAGAATCTTCTCAGCATTCATTTCTTTACTTGCAGAAGAACCATGTGAGCAATTCTAATTAGGGTTTAATTCAGAGTGCCCTGAGTGCTCTCCCCTAATTAGTGCTCTCCCCCAAACTGACAACCTCATATTTTGAATGCCCTGAGTGCCCTGCAGTTCGGGGGAATATGGTATCAACATCTTTATCTCACCAAATGCATCCCAGTTATTTTTCCCATGAGAGATCAGCCCGTACATTTCTCTCCCCTGCTGGTTACGATTTATCAGAATCAGCATACTGATGTGTACGTGAAATACAAACTGGAAGCCCTTTATCAGGAATCATATCAGCCCGTGAGAAGATGTCGATATACCCAATCTAACCTCCTGAATCAACAACAACGGCTTTATGTAGTGACTACTGATGGAGAAAACCCACTAAAACCCACTATAATGAACCTGGCTCTGATACCAATTATAGAGACCTAGTTTCATATGTTTCGTGGTTCAGGTGGCCGGATTTGGTGAAAGATGAAGATGTTCATCTTTCAAGAGAGAGAGTAGTGAGAGGGTGGAGAATTTGTCAAATGTTAGCTATATTAAAAGTAACAAATGAATGGTACAATGAATTCCCACACACCCACATGGAGAGTCATGTGGGTACTTATAGGCCCTTATACATCACTAGTTTGCCTATTACACATAAGTAGTCCCTGCGTGAGCTACTTAATACAAACCTAGTCCAATTCACGTGAGTGACGACATCTTTATAAAAAAGCGAGTCTAACAATATATATATATATATATATATATATATATATATATATATATATATATATATATATATATATATATATATATATATATATATATATATAAGTAAAGAAAAACGGCTTTATCATAATTATTTATTGATTTTTCAACTCTTGCTGACCTATTTGGGTGCATACCGATGATTGAAAATCTGTCTATTTGGTTTAACATCGTTATGGTAATATTATCCACATGGCATGGAGTTTATTTAATTTAATTGTTTTTTACATGTTACTGATATTTGTTTTTGCTATGGTTAAGTGTTTTGTAAAAGACAGAGTTCCTAAAAAGCTTCCAACCGCATTAGTCCACCTCAAATACTTGTTTATGAAGACTTTATCATTTATGCACAAATATGGGTTGCCGTTTCTTGCTCTTTTGATTAGAAGCTCCCCAAAGCTTGAGATACTTAAGCTAGAGGTAAATAATATATCTCTGTCTCGTATCCTGTCTCTTTTATTAACTATTTTTCAAAATACTCTCGCATGTTTATACTAAGACTTCTTGTAGTTCATAGACGATATTACATGGCTTGATGAGTTTGAGATAGGCCCAATTGCAATAGAGGATTATTCAGATATTTGGTTGGAGCATTTGAATGAGTTAGAGATGATAAATTTTGACAATCGGGAGTATGAGTTGGATTTTTTGAAGCTTATCTTGGCGAAGTCACCTGTGCTAAAGAAGGTGAGAATATTCCTCTACGAAGACGTTGATGAGGATGGAGATTTGAAGATCAAAGATATTCTCTTGCGCTCCTCACGTGCATCACTTGCAGTTGAAATCATTGTTCAAAACATGGAAACCCGCCGTGACATATGGTGCTTTTCTACACTGGTTAGTAAAATGAGCAATCGAGCTCTGATTTGAGATGGGATTTTGAAGATAGTCATTTGCACTTTAATTTGTTAAAGAACTGAAGCTTTTTATCTCTTTTTGTAAACATGTGTTGCCTTTTATTTAAAAAAACCTCAGTTGGAGCGTTTTGGATTTATGTTTTGGTAATGGTTACGTTACATTATTCAATATGAATGGGATAGAACGTGGTGGATAAGATCGTGCTTAATTGTGATTTTGTATGTTGACATTGTAAATTTATGATTCGGTACATAAATATATCAGCATTAAGAACATAAGTAACTTGAGACGCAAACAATGGACACATAAGTAGTTTTACAATTTTCATGAAACATGTTTATTACAATTTTTACAACAGAAAAGAAACTCAAGAAACATAATCTGAACAAATTTTATATAAGACTTGTGTCTGTAATTCCAATTAAAAAATAAAAACAAAATTCACAATAAATATATTAGGAACAAAATGATTCTGAATCTATAAACTTAAGACATGATAGACCCCAACCCAGCTTCACAACCTACAAACATTCCAAAGGGTGCACTTTTTATTTCTGTAGAGATAAAGATTCAAGCCACATTGACATTGCGTTGACTTTTACAGTTTTACTCCAAGGTTAACTGGAAGCCATTTCTTTTTTCTTGGGTACTGGGTTAAACGCTTTCTGTTCAGCACAAGTGAGCACGTCGTGGGGGCCAGCATCTTCTCTACCGACACCCATCAAGTCAAGATAGTACAAGTAATGCGTGATGATGGTGTTCATGTCATCAATATCACCTTGTCCACATGTACGTTCACCATAGAGGATGTTCATGGTGCAACCGAATCCATGATATCTTTTTGACAAAGTGTCGTTTTTGGTTGGTTTGTAGGATCCGACCATACAATCATGGGGTGATGGTTGACCCTTCTTCAATGGTGTGATTGATGTGCTGCGTGTGTCGTTGTGGTTTAGCAGTTTTAATGCCTACTCAAGTTTTAAATTTATATTTAGCCGACTTATCAATAACACACACACTTAACGAGCAGTGTACCCGGTCAGTATGAATATAATGGTAAGTAGAGTGTCGATCACTAAGAGTGGAACGTATTATCTCGTTATTCTAATCAGTATTTTAATATCCTAACGCAAGGGGGTTTTCAGCCTGAGAGACTGGCACGATTTGTTTGCAATTAAATAGTAAAATAAACCAATAGGCACGAATCAGCAAGTAGCACACACGTACACAGATAAATACTCGAGACAATAAGAGGGCTGTCCTTATAATTAAGTAGTTTGTCACTTGTTTTATTGATAGCATTATATGAAGTGTATGTAGTTAATCCTTTCTCGTTGGTCCTAAGCTTATCGGCGAGTAAACCCTTAATGATGACTTATGTCTAAAAGTTATTCCTAAGTGATCAATTTAGTAATAACCGTGGGAGTGCAACCTTTCCGTTGCCACATTACACAAGCCACTAATAAACACAGAGGTGATCAATGCACTAATAAGTAGTAACCAAAGACATCAACATATAAACTTTAATCGATGGGAAAGCAATTTTAAGGGGAGTTGAAGTGAATGATAACATAACACAAGCCCATCAATCCTGATGAATTAAAGTTTGCTAACACAATAAAACAAAACTACTTAATGAATTAAACACATGCAGCACCTTCTTACAGCTCTTGTATCTTCGTTTGGTGTGTCTTGTGCTGCTGCCTTGACTGAATTCGTCCTAAGGTTCTTCTGCTTCGGTCTTCGAATCTAAAATAATGCACTGACCAAAGCTCCGGAATTCGTCTGGTCTTGGGGTATTTATAGTTTCTGTCTGAGGTGAGATGCGGCGCATCTTGTAAGTAGATGCGGCGCATGTACTTAACTTCGCGTGGGGTCCAAGATTATAATATTCAGGAATATTCGTACACCGCCAGAAGATGCGGCGTAACTCCATGATTAGATGCGGCGCATGTCCTCTTGTATCTTGGATCGTATCTGGTGGAATCTTAATAGAGATGCGCCGTATGTAATGAGTGAGATGCGGCGCATCTGGAGCAGATTAGTCTTGATCTTCTTCATTTCAGTAGACTCTTAACTTCTTGCATGTTTTGCTCCATAATCAGTCCAAAATCGCTAAGTTTCACCAAATGCTTGTTTTTACCTG
The DNA here is from genome assembly GCA_021014915.2 of Artemisia tridentata subsp. tridentata. Classification (NCBI taxonomy): domain Eukaryota; kingdom Viridiplantae; phylum Streptophyta; class Magnoliopsida; order Asterales; family Asteraceae; genus Artemisia; species Artemisia tridentata. Next base: position 411,067,797 of record CP139506.1, read on the forward strand.
AGAATTACAAAAGTAAACGATTAAGTATCAATCCTCATACATAATATAGTAAAACAAGTCAAATTAATAGGATAAATGATAGTAATAAAATGTACTTATTTGAGTTCATCAGTGATCCATTGGAAGATTGCAGCTTGGAAGGCTAAAGGCTAAAATCAAACAACTTTTTCGGAACCATCCCTTCACAAATATGTCAGTGTAAGTCTTCAAATCTTAGACTTGTCATTTAACAATCTGCATGGAAAAATCCCACCGTGTGTGAATAATCTTACTTCCATGGTTCAAAAAGGATTCATTTTGGAACAGAATAAACATCATTATAGTACTCGTATTAATTGACATATGCGTATTTTTATGTTGACAATAGCTGTATTGACCGGTTGATTGAATGGCAAGGAAAGGTAAATGAGTTTAGTAGCATTTTGGGATTGCTAAAGGCGATCGATTTGTCAAGCAACAATCTAACATGACAAATCCCAAATGAAGTTACCAATCTGCATGGATTGTTAGTACTAGACTTGTCAAACAACTCCCTAGTTGGAGAGATTCCACGAAACATTGGTCAAATGACAGAGCTATTAACTTTGAACTTATCTAGAACCATGTTTTCGGGAGAGATGCCATCAAGCATGTCTAAAATGCATTCATTAAATGATCTAGACGTGTCATTTAATAACTTGTCCGGGAGAGTTCCATCGAGTACTCAACTCCAGTCCTTTGAACCTCCAAGGTTCACTGGAAATGCAGGACTATGTGGACTTCCTACAACAAAAAAATGTCCCGGAGATGAAAATTTAGAAGTTCCACATGTCGTTAAGAGAGAAAGTGATGGGCATAGCACTGATGAACTTCAAAGATGGTTTTATGTTGGAGGGGCCACTGGTTTTGCTACTGGATTTTGGATAATATGTAGCGCTTTACTTCTTAACCGTCGAGGGAGACGAACTTTTTTTCACTTCCATGATAGCGTAAAAGATTGGGTATATGTAACAGTGGCAGTGTTTATAGCAAAATGGCGAAGGGTTGCACGTGCAGAGTGGTATATGCTTTTTATGCTTCTTTTCATCTACTTATTAATGTTTGATATATAGTAGTATTGTAATTTCATGCTTCACTTGTATTTGGTAGGGGTTTTGAAGTCCCTTTTATTAATAAAATTGCCACTAACACCATGGGTGGCCATTTCCCCGTGTTGCGGGACATACGACATCTCCATATGCATGTTCTGCGGTGACATTTTGTATCAATTTTGTAAAACCGTGAGGGGGGGGGGGGAGGGGTGAATACATGCTTTTTTACTTATTGTAGGTTTAATTAAGTTAAGTCTCAAGTCCGCATATGGGTGTGTACAATAAATCGTAATGGTTGAACCGGTAACCCGGTGACTCGACCGGGTCGATTAAAGACCTGGTTTTCAAAACATTGGTTTTATTAGGATTTTGGGGGTGTTTTTGCCTTTTTAGGTTAAGCTTAATATGGCTATGTTTGGCAATATTTTTCTTAGTTGTTTGTTTTATAAAAGCGTTTGGTGTGTATAGTTGTAGTTATAAAGTGTAAAATGACGTAAAACAAAATTCGAAAGCTACAAACTCGTTGCCAAAGAAGCATTATATTTTAAACGCAATATGCTTAAAAAAGCTCATCACCAAACGCAGATGGTAGAAGAAAAGCACACCAAATCCTGTTAGATAGTATATAACACAAGGCAAACTCGGTTGATTACCAACTTACCGTTGTATGCGAATCCTATGTTTCATGTTATTTTTGTAAGATGTAAATTTTGACATGTTTAAAAAAAACTTTAAAAAAAATACAATGTAATTTAATATAAGTAAATAAAAACGGCTTTATCATAATGTAACACCCCCAAAATCGGGTCCAGCGGAAGCATACATGTCGCTGGGGTGCTACTCAATTGGTATCACAACACAAGTACATAGAACGGTTTTTACCTCAAACGTTTGGAATAAAATTTATTAACAAAAGTGGTAAATTTACATTGTTAAAAGTAGTGCGGAAATAGGCCCTTAAAACAAGAAAAACGGTCCCCAAATGAATATCAGAGTGTTTTGATCCTATAACCATGCCATGCCCTGCCAAAAGCCTCCAGTAGCGTGCTATTGCTTTATACCTGAAAATACATGCTAAAGTGTCAACACGAGGTTGGTGAGTTCATAGAGTTTAGTGTAAAATGTAAAGCATTTGAATAATGATTTCCCAGCAAAGGCATTGTAAATCCACTCAGTCCCAAGTCCCGCCCATACAAGACCTGCAACCTGTGTGTTTACAACCCACTGCCAAATAAGATTTGGTTTAAGTGAACGTCAATTGATATATGGACCACAAGAATTGAAAGATCAATATATTCCAAATATATATAGAGTTATTGACAACTAAATTTTATGGCACCGAAGCCTTAAGATTCTAGTTTGGGCATACTTTTGACATAACAGTCAAGTGGGGAAACCACAGTCCGTTTGACATATCAGTCAAGTGGGGAAACCACAGTACGTTTGACATATCAGTCAAGTGGGGAAACCACAGTACGTTTGACATATCAGTCAAGTGGGGAAACCACCCGGACACCCAAAGTTACTGGTAGATGTCCACATAGGACATCCAGGGTTTCTCAAATAATTATGCGTCCGTTTGACTTAACAGTCAGGTGGGGAACACCACCCGGACGGGGAGTTCAATCCCAATAGATCTATTCACAACATTCGCGCTTAACGGGTCATAACATAGGCAATTAATAGTTTAGTGCACTGGTGTCCATAAAAGAAAACAATCAGGTGTGTAACAAGTAACACATAATACTTTCGAGTAACAAATCAAGGGTTTCAACTAATTAGTAAGGCTTGGGAAAACAATTCACGTTTCGAGTAAAACAAGCATGGAGTTTAAATATAAACGAGCATGTATTCTCCCCCAAAACAGTTACAAAACAAGTAAAAGTAGGGGCCATGAAACTCACCTGATGCAATAGCTACGATGACAAATGTGGATACACTGAAATGAGGCACGATCTCTAACCGCAACCTAATATGAATGATAGGATCTAATGTAAGCAATGAAATGATGCTACACATGCAAATACGTATGTTATCGATACCACTCGTTAATTTTGAATATAACGTTTTTCGTCGAAAAATATATTTTTGACGTCTCGTTAAGTTATAAACTACTTTTCATGTAAATATGTTGAAACGATACTCCACGATCCTCGTTTGGTGGTTTATCGGCAAATAGAGTATTTTCATCGTAGTTTACTATTTTTCTCAACTTGTGAAAATATGCCCAAATGGCCTCGCAAAACTAGTCGCGAAATATTGTACGTTAAGTGTTAGGGCATAAGCTTGACGTTTTTAGAAACCTTACAACCATATCTTAAAGTCGTATCATTTAACTTTTGTCCATACGCGTCTCGATCGATAAGAAAAACGGCTCTCAACATGGTGTATTGCAAAAACAGTTTTTATACTTAGAAATATTTTCATATTAAAAGCTGATGAAAATATATAGTGTTCGTCGGATTTCAAACGCGTGTATCTTGGTCGTTATAAGCTCGTTTTCTATGTTTTTTATATCCACGGATTCGTATTAATATGAACTAACATATTTTCAGTGGGTCGGCTCTTCTAGATCACGTCCAATGCCTCGTTTTATCCATTCAATCTCGGAAAACAGCACGTATAATTTTCAGAAAATAGTTTTTCGTCGTCAATCTTAGAATTAACGTATCTTTCTCTTCGTAAGCTCGTTTTTGCTCATTCCGGAAGCCACGGTTTCATTTTTGAAAGTATTTTCTAAAAATGTAAGCCAAAATGGTCCAATTTTTACTGAGTTTTCCAGATTTCCCGAAAATGGACAGAACCTTTTCTATAGTTTGTAAAAATCATTTTTCTAGTTCAAGGCTTGTTCAAAACACTTCCAATCAACACCACAACTAATCTAAGCCTACCATACACCTTCTTAGAGTGTCATGGGTTCTGTTGGCGTATGTGTCCGGACGGCTTAACTCGTCCGGACGCCGGAAGAAGCAAGACCATCCGGCAATGGCCGGAAGGCACCTAGATCGTTCGGATAAAGCAGCTGTCAACAACAGGACAAGTGGCATTACCTTTTGACAGATGGCAGCAGCAGACATAATCCCAGGATTCACGGGATTATGTCCAAGACATGTTCCCAGAAAATCCGGCGCCGCCATCACAGGTACCAAGGCTGGGTACTATAAATACCCAGCCCATTTACTACTTTCAAGGATCTCTTTTTACCACACATTTTACTATCTATTACTGTTGATAGCCTTTCGGTATATCCGATACTTACTCTCACGCCGGAGGTGGGTCCTGGGATAACACCCGGGGCGAGCCTAACGCGTATTGTTGTGTGCAGATACCGGAGGATCCTTGGAGACCGAAGGGATCGATACACAAGCCTCTCGGAAGAACCTTCATTCAGTTCAACCGAAAGGCCTCCTTTATTTGTCCGGAGTGATTGCAAGAAATTACTTCAACAAATTGGCGCCATCCGTGGGACCAACTGCTCGATCTACCCAAAGGTCGAAATGGCTGGTCCTACACACCTAAAAAGGAAAATGATAGACGCCGAGGAGGAATGGATGAATATCCCGATCAGTTTTCCGGCCATCCTTCCGGGAGACGTGTCGGACGAACCTTTGATAGTTGAAGCCGAGGTGGAAGGCTATACTATACGGAGGATCTATGTAGACCAGGGTGCTTCGGTTGAAGTAATGTATGAACACTGTTTCGAGCACTTGTGCCCCTCCATCAAGGCCAAACTGAAAGAAACCAACACTCCATTGATAGGATTCGCGGGGGAGTCCATAAAGCCATTAGGGAAGATCGAATTGGAAGTTTGTTTTGGGAGCCAAGGTTTATTGCATCGGACTATGATGAAGTTCGCTGTGATAAGGTCTCCTTCTCCATACAACATTATTCTGGGGCGCTCGGGTTTGAAGAAATTCCCCACCCCTAAGGGCATAGCGACCTTAGTCACCCGGTCAGTAATTGTCTCGGAATGCCGCAAGTTAGAGGAGAAACAGATGATAGAGAAAGGAGCAAGGAAGGAACCTCAGAGTGCCGACGTAACAGAGAAAGCTCCCAGGAAAACGGAAGGAATAATGGTACATCCGGCTTACCCGGACCAGCTGGTAACCATCGGAGGAAATTTTTCCTCGGAATGCAGAAGACAGCTAATCACGCTGCTAAAAAACAATCAGGATGTGTTCGCCTGGGAACCTGCGGATATGACGGGGGTACCCCGACGGATTACCGAACACACGCTAAACGTGAACGTCCAAGATAGGCCGGTGGCACAGAAGAAGAGAACCTACTCGGACGAAAAGAACCAGGCCATAGCCAAAGAGGTGGAAGAATGGGTGAAGGCTGGAATAGTTCGGCCTGTGCGATACCCTACATGGATTTCGAACCCGGTTTTGGTGAAGAAATCTGACGGTAGTTGGAGGATGTGCATCGATTTTAAAAACCTCAACTCGTCTTGTCAAAAAGATTACTACCCGCTACCCGACATTAATTGGAAGATAGAGTCGGTTATGGGATTCCGGTACAAATGTTTCTTGGGTGCTTATAAAGGATACCACCAAGTGCAAATGGCCAAAGAGGACGAGGAAAAAACAGCTTTCTACACCGAGCACGGTACATACTGTTACACCAAAATGCCGTTAGGATTAAAGAACGCTGGAGCCACGTACCAACGGTTAGTGGATTCAGCCTTCCGGTCGCAGATAGGGAGAAATCTCGAAGCCTACGTAGATGATATGGTAATAAAAAGCAAGACTGAAAAGGAGTTGCTGGCCGACATAGCGGAAACGTTCGATAACCTTCGGAGAATTAATATGAAGTTGAACCCCAAGAAATGCTCTTTCGGGGTAGAGGAAGGAACATTTATGGGATACATGGTGACATCCGAAGGAATTAGGGCAAATCCAAAGAAAACAAGGGCTATTGTGGACATGCAGTCCCCGAAATCGCTCAAAGAGATGCAGAGTTTAAGCGGTAAGCTGGCAGCTTTGAACCGTTTCCTATCCAAGTCAGCAGAAAGGGCGCTCCCATTCTTTGAGACGTTAAGAAATATTACAAAAGAAAATCAGGACGAATATCGATGGACGGACCAGGCCGAAGAAGCTTTTCAAGAGATGAGGAAGATGATCCTCGAACTTCCTTACCTGGCAACTCCGAGGCCAAAAGAAGACCTATACGCGTACCTCTCGGCATCGAAAAGGGCAATGAGTGGAGTGCTTTTGGTGGAAAGGGAAGGGAAGCAAATCCCAATACATTATGTTAGCCGAACGTTGCACGAGGCCGAACAGAATTATGCTCCGGTCGAGAAGTTGGCTCTAGCCCTGCTGCACATGTCTAGAAGACTTTGGAGGTATTTCGAAGCCCATCCAATAAAAGTCATCACCGATCAGCCCATCAAGCAAATACTGAATAAGGCGGAAGCATCCGGGAGAATGGCCAAATATACCGTGGAATTAGGAGTTTACAACATCACTTATGTCCCCCGAAGCACGGTCAAAGGACAAGTCCTCGCGGATTTCATAACAGAAATACCCATGGGGACATCCGGTCATGACATGAAAGAGGAAGGTAAGGAGATATGTAACATCTCCAATCAAGAACAATGGGTGTTGTATACCGATGGAGCCTCCAGTAAGTCAGGTGCCGGAGCAGGCCTTGTATTGATTAGTCCGGATCAAACGGAGTACACCTATGCTATCCGGCTAAACTTCAAGAGCACCAACAACGAAGCGGAATACGAAGCCTTGCTTGCAGGGTTGAGGGTCGCTCGAAAGATGAAAATCCGGATATTGGAAGTCAGAGTGGACTCCAATTTGGTAGCAAGCCAGATCAACGGGGAATTCGTGGCATCCAAAGATAGCATGATAAAATACCTAGCCAAAGCCAAAGAGCAGATCGCATACTTTGATCAGTTCAGAATCCGAAATATCCCAAGGGCGCAGAACCAGAAAGCCGATATACTCAGTAAATTAGCATCCATGGCTTTCGACCACCTAACAAAGGAAACCACAGTTGAAGTTTTGAAAAAGCCATCAACGGAGGAGGAGGTGGTCAACGCCATTGTAGAAGAAGAGGAGGAAAATTGGATGACCCCAATCATTCGGTGCAAGCAAGAAGGCATTTGGCCGGAGGATCAAAATGAGGCTCGGTCTCTCCAAATAAAGATAAACCAGTTTACTATGGTAGACGATGTACTTTTCAAGAAATCCTATTTGGGCCCGATGCTGAGATGTGTCAGACCGCTCCAAGCTAATTATATCATCCGAGAAGTACATGAAGGAGCGTGTGGGATGCACTCCGGGCCACGATCCGTCGTGGCAAAGTTAATGCGGCAGGGATACTACTGGCCGACCATGCACCGAGACACCAGGGAAGTGATTCAAAAATGTGATTCTTGTCAGATACATGCACCCGTTCCGAGACTCCCGAAAACCGTACTCACTTCAATAATGGCCCCATGGCCCTTTTATCAGTGGGGCATGGACGTGTTGGGCCCCCTGCCAGAGGCTCCGGGAAAAATCAAGTTTGTTATTGTGGCCATCGACTACTTTACTAAATGGATGGAAGCCAAGCCATTGGTTCGTATGACCGGGAAAGAAGTAAAGAAGTTTGTCTGGGAGAACATAGTATGCAGGTTCGGTTTGCCCAGGGTGATTATCACGGACAATGGAAGCAATTTCATTCACGACCCTTTCAAAAGTTGGTGTGAGCGCCTGAATATAACCCAGATAAACACTGCCGTAGCCCATGCTCAGGCCAACGGATTGGTGGAAAGAGCAAACAAGAGTTTGATGAAGGGGTTCAAGTCAAGGCTGGGTAGGGAAAGAGCCGGATGGGTGGATGAACTGCCGAATGTCCTGTGGGCACATCGCACGTCTTTGAAAACGAGCAACGGAGAAACACCATTCAGCCTTACGTATGGTAGCGAAGCAGTCATACCGGCAGAAATAGGGATGCCAACCTTTCGGACCATGATGACCAATGAAAAAGAAAATGACGAGGGGATCTGTTTGAACCTCGACCTCCTACAGGAACGAAGGGAGATGGCTGCGATACGAGAGGCAAAATACAAGAAGAAGGTGGAACAATATTAAAACCGAAGGGTTCATGCCGAATCATTTAAGGTAAGTAAGAATTCACATAACTTCTTTGAAACCAAAGGTTACTACAAATATCTAATTATTTCGATGCAATTATAATTTGTCTCTACTTTGACTAACGTGTGAAATAAAAATACCTTAACAATATAAGGTAGGTGATTTTGTGTACCGAAGGAATAAAGCAAGCAGGGTTGAGAATCAGGGAAAGTTAGGACCCAATTGGGAGGGACCCTACCGGGTCGTGGAAGCATATCAGAGTGGATCTTACAAGCTAGAGACAATGGAAGAAAAGGAAGTGCCATGAGCTTGGCATGCTGTCAACCTTAGAAAATGTTTTTTGTAAATGACTTAAATATGCCTAATGTAAACATCCGAAAGGAGTTGTTTGACTATTTTTAATGACAAAGTGCAGTTATCCCACAGTTGGAGGGAAACGATTCATGTTATGCGTTCAACTCTCGTATCATTTGTTGTTTTCTGGACATAATTAGAAAATGCCCCCCCCCCCGAGAGGTTCACGCCCTCCGGGGAGTGTGTGGTCAATGTCCAAAGATGGTTGATACCCAAAAAGGGGTTGCCATAATCCTGGCGGAAAGGCTGAACCATTTGTTGTATTTCGAACATAAGTAGAAAGTGGTCCCTCCGAGAGGTTCGTGCCCTCCGGAGATTAGTGATCAATGTTCATTGTTTTCTGGACATAATTAGAAAATGCCCCCCCCCCCCCCGAGAGGTTCACGTCCAAAGATGGTTGATACCCAAAAAGGGGTTGCCATGGCAAAAAGGCCGAGCGGCACTCAAAAAGGGGCGGCCACATAATCATTCATTGCCTTTCGAACACAAGTCGAAAATGATCCCTCCGAGAGGTTTGTGCCCTCCGGAGATTGATGATCAGTGTTCAAGAAGGAAACAATCATGCGGTCAAGGCGGAAGGCACGTTGTTGAAAGGCGCAGGTAATGTATTGCAAACACATATATATATATATATAAAAGATAAGGGAAAAGCCTTTTGAGAAGTAGAGAAACATGACATTACATAACTTCCAAACATACGAAAGGCGTTTGGGATATAACAATTTGTTATTACATTCATCCGAATCATATTAACTATTCACAAATTAATCTAACGGCCCAAGGGCCTTACACCAAAAATTGTTCTAGACAAGGCAAAAGATTTCCGGATGGGTCATTCTTGAATATTTTCTTCAACGGAGGGACCTTCGGTGGAAGAATCGTTCGGTGCAGGATCAGGAATCAGGCCCATTATTTCCGATAAGGGTCTATCCGCAGCGTCGCTCACCTTCTGAACGTACGGATATTCCGCGGAAAAGAGGCCATCGTACAAAGGGTCGAACTTTTGGTCCGCCTCTACATCCAGATCATCTATCTCGGCCACAATTTTGGCCACATCCTCTGGCTTACGACCCACGGAGACAGCCTCTAAGAACCCGGACTGGGAGGACAAACTAAAAGGCTCAGCCAAACGTTGTTTGTACTCGTGACTGTTCAGAAGCCGACGGACCACTTCCGGAATGAACTCCTTCACCAGCTTATGACGTTCGATTTCCGTTTGGCCTAGTTTAACGGCCAGGTCGGCCCTTTCCTTGTACAGCCTAGAACTTTCCCCCTCCTCGATAGCAAGTTTGTCCTTAACATCTTTCAACTCAGCTTCCAAGGCCTTGACTCGGTCTGAAGAAACCCTCCTCCCTTCATCTCTCACCTGTTCCAGCTGAGAGAGACGACCTTTCAGATCCGATTCCCTCACCATACAGCCTGCATGCTCGTGTTTCAACTTCCGAAGCTCCTCTACCTCTTGAGCGGCATCCTCGCATCCCTCATGGGTTCGGCACAATTGTTTATATTCTTCAAGAAGGGCCTCATACCGGCCAAGAATGTCCGAATGAGCGGCCGCACCACGACCCAATAATATCCAGCCTCTTTGAAGGGCCTCCGAGTCACCCAAGCTTTGAAAATAAAACTCCTCTCGAGGAGTGGGCAGGTTCATCATCAAGTCTTTGCAAACAGCCCCTCTATTCAAACGATCCCCTCTTCTGACTGACCAGTCCGGGACAAACACCGCTGCCGGATCACCCTCGGCCATGACTCTAACCTTGCCGCGTCCAGAAGCCTGTACGGAAGGACCCTCTGAAAGGAGAAAAAGATAATCATTATCAAAGAAGTGTAGGGGAATGGGAGAAGTGCAGGGTAAACACAGTTAGACGACTTACCAACATCAGCAGTTCCGGAGGCAAAATTTGATCCTTCCGGTCGACTCCCGATGTCTTCCGGACGAAGTGACCGGATTGGGGTAGGGTTCGGGATGACCTCGACCTCCGGTGATTCGGGTTCCAAATCCACCACGGGAGTCTCTATTGGTCTACGCCTCTTGGCCGGACGGGTCGCACCGCTACTACCCTCACCAGGCTGAACTCGCGCTCGCGCCTTTTTAACCCCTGTTCCCCTCTGGGCTCGCAGAGCATCTCGGGTGACGTTCTGCCTTTGTTTTCTACGTTTGGCTTCCAAGACCCGTGCGTCAGCCCTCTCGACCCTCATCTCCTCGGCCGACTTCTCCGGTATATCGGCATTCGAAGGGGCAGGAAAAGTCACGTGCAACTCGTGAGACTCACCCTCACGGTACTTATCACCCTTGACCATTGAAACACCCTCACGGACCATGGGGTTGATCAGATACTCAGACATCGATACAACTGCAAAAGGGAAAAAGAGCACGAAATAGTTAGAAACAAACATACTTAACGAAAGTCAATTGGGGAAACGAAGACAAGCAATGAAGTCATACCTTTACCCTCGGCATCCTTAAGCGCGGCCCGGTAACCGGGATGCTCCCATTGCGAGGTCAGCCCCATGGCGTAAAGAAAGCCCCTGGGAATCGGAATAAGGTCAATTATGTTTGCGGCCAGCTTCTCCGCATCCGCAATACTGAACTCGCCATTCGGATATGGATCCGAAATATCAGAATTATGATGCCTCCAGGGCATGGCAAAGGGGATCGCTCGCCTATCTATCAGGAAAAAATCATTCTTCCAACCCTTCAGTCCGGTCAGAATCTCCCGGAAACAAACCTTCCTCTCCTTACCACTTCGCTTCTCGAAAGAAAACCAGTGACCTTGCTTACTCAATTTATAGAAGGCCCGGAATAAGGAAGTGGTGGGAGTGACGTCCAGGCTTCGGCTATACACCTCGAAAAGCGTGGCACGGTGTAAGCCCAGCGGCACCAGCTGGGAGAGATGTACCTTGTAATATTTGATGATATCCAGCAAAAAAGTAGAGAAGGGCACGCTAAGACCACCCTCGTAAAAATACTCCACGTACAGACCAATGGCATCGCCCGGCAATTGGTCCATCGTCATGTTCGCCGGAGGTAACCTCGGATGCAGATCCCCCGGTATACCCGCGTCCGTCGTCACCACATATAAATCTTCCTCGTTCATTTGGGAGGTGTACTTTTGAACATCGAACTTAGGAAGGAACCCCCCGGTCTCCGGGGTATCTTCCTCATGAATCGAGGAGGGAGAAGTCGACATGATTAACCGAATGGCGAAATAAAGTCGTTCGGATTAGGAAGAAATGAACCTCTCGGAAAGATGCTACGGAAAGTTTGTCAGAACAAGAAATTACAGTGGTAAAAAAACCGTAGAAATGACGCTATTTATAGGCGAAAAGAAGAATATGAAACGACATGCCTTGTCAGCGGGTGAGGTGGCATCTCCTCACTCGTGCGATACGCGCGTGGGCACGTGTCGACATCTCAGAACCCCAGTAAAAATGACGGCTATCCTTAAAAAGAGGTAATAATGGTTTTTGGCAGTTTGTGCATGGCATCAGCTCATCGGATCCCGAACAACCCAAACCTTTCGGAATTAGTAGAACCAGACTTCAAATTTTTTAGAGTATCACACTATCGGTGAAACCAATACTATGATACTGGGGAGGACATGTTGGCGTATGTGTCCGGACGGCTTAACTCGTCCGGACGCCTGAAGAAGCAAGACCATCCGGCAATGGCCGGAAGGCACCTAGATCGTTCGGATAAAGCAGCTGTCAACAACAGGACAAGTGGCATTACCTTTTGACAGATGGCAGCAGCAGACATAATCCCAGGATTCACGGGATTATGTCCAAGACATGTTCCCAGAAAATCCGGCGCCGCCATCACAGGTACCAAGGCTGGGTACTATAAATACCCAGCCCATTTACTACTTTCAAGGATCTCTTTTTACCACACATTTTACTATCTATTACTGTTGATAGCCTTTCGGTATATCCGATACTTACTCTCACGCCGGAGGTGGGTCCTGGGATAACACCCGGGGCGAGCCTAACGCGTATTGTTGTGTGCAGATACCGGAGGATCCTTGGAGACCGAAGGGATCGATACACAAGCCTCTCGGAAGAACCTTCATTCAGTTCAACCGAAAGGCTTCTTTTATTTGTCCGGAGTGATTGCAAGAAATTACTTCAACAAGTTCCTAATCTTCAGCAAAAATGGTGGATCTCATGAGGTTACTAATAAAAATTCATTAACTCCATTTTAGTAAGAAAATAAACATTAAGTGGTATGTAACATCTGTACATTTGCATGATCTACTACTAGAGCATAAAAATATAGTAAATGGAAGTATAAAAGAGTAGAAAATTTATTTAGAAGCTTACTTGAAGTTTTGATGAGTTTTGGAGCAAAAACATTTAATTATCCTTGAGGTTTTTATTTCAAAACCTTAACTAGGATACAAATGGGACTAGAAATACTTGATCTTGAAAATTTTGATGAACTCTTGCTTGATTTGTTGTTGTGGCCGAACCATATAGAGAAAGAAAGGAAGGGAGAAAATCTTGCTAGATCTTAAAATGTATGTGTTATGTTTTTATATACTTGTATAATAAAAGTAGATATTTAGGGACAAACTATGACAAGCATTTAATGAAGTTAATGAAATGGCATGGTAAAGGCATGGGGGGTGGCGTGAAAATGGCATGGGATGAATGAGTGTGCAAGTAATTCTTGACTTTTAGGTGATATTTAGATAGATATTATGTGTTTTTAGGTGTTACCGGGTACCGAGTTAGCTAGAAATGAATTTTAACGGAACAAAATAAAATATGATGAAATTGTAAAAATTATGAAATCACATTTCTAATAAGAATCGGGTGTTAAAATAATTGTCGTGTTGAGATATCGTGATCCGACGTAGTTATGGGCGTATAACGGAACGTATGGTAAATGATTTTAAAACATCGGGTAAACTAATAATATAATTTTTATATCATTATAATGAGTGTAAAAATATATTAGGATCATAGTCTGGAGTGTCGGGTATATTATTCGTAGTAAAGGCTGAGTGGTAACGCGTATTTAGTAAGTGAGCACACGTAAATTGAATTTATGCAAACCCATGCATGACCTAATGTGCAGACTATGTTACTCATGATATGTAGACTACTCTAGTCTATATGATGTGTCCTTAATGATGTTCATGAATTCTCAGCTAAACCCTAACGGTTACGCGAATTTGAATACCGGTAAACTTAGTTTACGTACTGATGAATAATGACTATGAATAGTGATTTTTCTCCGGGGAATGAATAGTGTTTCGTGAATAGTGAAATTTTTGAAAACAGACTTCAAAAATGATGAATAGTGAATGATGAATTGTAACCCGTGAATAGTAAATTTCTGAGATGAATAGTAAAATTTTGAAGCTTGAAAAAGGACCTGAAATTACGATTTGTCACACATAATTATTTATTGATTTTTCAACTCTTTTAATAAAACATCTCTAAAATGAAAAATACATGTTATTATACATATTATACAAACTAATATATAATCTTCTGAAAATGCATAATTGCATATATATCCAAAACATGCATAAAAATTGTTGTATTATGTGCATCAAAAACTTGTACAAATGTTATATATACAATTATTCACTTTGGAAGGGATATATATGCAATTCTGCCGTAATATGGTTATATGGTACATATGGTTTTAAAAACCGGACCGGACCATCGGGTTTAACTGGGAGCCGGAGTCGTCACCGGTTTGGCTAACCAATAAAAACCGTTTGAAAACAAACTTGGGGAGAACCGTTAGAACCAATAAAAACGGGTAAACCAAACCGAACCGGAATCAGTTTCTTGGTAATCAGCTCAGCTCATCATTGTTATTTTGTTCTCAAAATACTCGCTTATCTATACTATTTATAAAACAAAAATGGTTAAAGTGAAAAGTGAAAAATCAAGAAAATGAAATGTGAAAAAATAAAAAAATAAATGTTGAAACAATTAATTATAAGCAATTTCAACTATTAATACAAATATCTTTAAAAAAGAAACAATTAATACACAGCGGGTTGACTCGGGAATCTTTAAACCCTGCGGGTTTACACGGTTTAATTTGACCCGTTTTTTTACCAACCCGTGGGTTGACCCATTTTTCTATGGGTACTGCGATTTAAAATACAGTTCTGTTTATTTTTCATTTATAACTACACTTCTTTTTTTATAGTTAAAACTATCTGGCGATTTAAAATACGGTTCTGTTTTCCGGCGATTGGACTTCACTCTCCGGCGGTCACCGTCTGCCGCTCGTCGGTATACTTTTCATTTCTGATTTTCTTTAAATTTCAATTTCATTTTAATTTTGTTTGACTGATTTTGTTATATAATTACGGAGTAGTTAATAATGCTTTTAAAAAAAATAAAAAAAGTGTGCATTTATTTATATTGGATTGGTCACTCAGGTTTTAGCATCATACTTTAATTCTTCAAAAAAATTTAATCTTTTTGAAACCCGGCTCGACCCGGCCGGTTCGACCGATTTCGGTCTGAAAACTGGCCAAATTAAACCGGGTTTTTAATTTTCGAAACCCAGTTAGACCCGCCGGGTTTGGAAATAAAGTTTTTTTAGAAACCCAGTTAGAATCCGGGTTGACCCGGTTAGAATCCGGGTTTACCTGGTGGTCAACGGTTGAGCCGGTGACCTAGTGACTCGACCGGGTGTAGTAAAGTCCTGGTTTTCAAAACATTGTTTTTGCTATAATTTTGGGGGTGTTTTTGCCTTTTTGGGTTAAGCTTATGGCTAAGTTTTGGCAATATTAGCACTAGCGGTTTGTTTTATACTAGAAGCGTTTGGCGACGTAGTGGTTTGTAGCTGTAGTTATAAAGTCTTGAATGACGTAAAAGCTATAATTGTTTTTTTAGTGTTTCGGATACGAGCAGCGTCTAAACAAAATCCAAAAGCTACACACTCGTTGCCAAAGAAGCATTATATTTTAAGCGCAAAATGCTCAAAAAAGCTCGTCGCCAATCCTCTTAGGTTGTATATATAACAAGGCAAACTAGGTTGATTACCATCTTACCGTTGTATACCAATCCTATGTTTCATGTTATTTTTGCGAGATGCAAGGTATATGGTTGTGATTGCGCACGCGCGGGGTTTTTTCTAATCATTTAAATAAATTATTATTTTTAATTTCGGCTTTTAATTATTATAACAGGACCTTCAAAACCATTGTACTTTGATTGAGGTATTGAATTATGGTTATTTACGAATGTAGTGGGTTTTAATATTAATTAGATTTGGAGGAGATGTTCTTGCGTCAATGATTGTGCGTGAATGAATGATAAGAGATCGAGATTGATTGATGGAGGAGGAATTTGGGAATGTTGGGACTTCAAATATTTAGTGGGAATGATACTGAATTTTAAGTTTCAGCCCAAATCTTTGAAAAACTTGCTCCACCGTTTTCAAGTTTTAATTTTTTATATTTTGACACATATATTTTTGTAAGTTTTTATTGAATTATTACAAATCACTTTTTTTTTTTTTTAGAATATGGATAAATTTAGAAGTATTTAGGCTTTTCTTATTTAATATTTAAGAAAATAATAATAATAATAATTTGATTATTACTTAATAAGGTATGATTTGATTTTTTTGAAATGTAAAAGTCCCCACTAAGGGTTTTGCTTTATTATATAAAAGAATGCATATGTAACAGTTCACCTTAACGGTATTCCTTTTCTAATTTTTTTTCCTACTTTGGGTGCTTTGATTAGCTTATTGTGCGGCTTGAGGGCCTATTTGAAAATAGAAAAACCAATAAGCTCGCATTTTAGGATTTAGAAGCTAATCAACTTGAGCTTATGGCTTATTTAACTCCATAAGCTCGAGTTTACAAGCTCATAAATCCAAAAAAAAGAGCTTACCGACTTTTCCAGTTTCGAATAAGCCTATGAGCCATAGAATTGCTAATCCAAACACCCAGTTATGAAGTCAACACTTCAAAACTGCTATTGAAATATACAATCAGCCAATAAAGCCCTAAAAATATGCAATCCCAAACACCCCTCATACTTATATTTTACATCATATGAAAGGTCTTTCGTTTTGATTGTGTTTGGTTCTATACATTTGGAAATTTTACGCTTGTAGATCTCTCATATATGTTTTGCCCGTGTTCTAAAACCATAAGCAGAGCTACCATGGGGTGGGCGTAATGTACTAGTAAGTAGTTTATGCTATATATATTTTTAAAGTATGTAGTCCTTTCTGCAGCTAACTAGGACACCCGAGATATGGATAGGATCAGCAAGCTTCATTAGATGGATAGGATCAGTAACATTCCTCCAAGCATAATAGAAACCATCTTATGTCTTTTACCGTTTCAAGAGGCAGCAAGGACAAGTATCCTCGCTCGTGGGTGGAGGTACCATTGGACAAAAATCCCTAAACTTGCATTTATTGAGGATACATTTCAAGTACCCGCAGATGAGGCCGAACTTCTGGTGCAAACGTATGACTGGACAACAAGCCAAAGGAAAGAGATGAACAAAAGGTGTAAACTCTTCTATGCCATATACCAAGTTTTGTTAACGCACGAAGGTCCAATACATGAGTTCACCCTTTCCATGATCACAGATAATTCGTGTGTTGAGATTGACCATATATTACATCACTTGTCAAAGAAAAAGACCATCAAGAAATTAACTCTCGACATATCTTGGGGATATAAATTACCCTTATCTCTCTTCTCAATGCATCAATTAACGGACTTATATCTCAGTAGATGTGTTCTGGACTATCAACCAAAATTTGATGGATTTGGTAGCCTTACAAGCTTATGTGTGCTAGAATTAGAGGCGTCTGAAAAATCGCTTATGCATCTTCTTTCCAAGTGTCCGTTACTTAAGAACCTGGGTCTGGTAAGTTCTAATAAAACAGAATCGATATTTTAGGCTTTCCTAACTTATAACTTATTTGAATATTGTAAATTACTGCAGTACAGTAGCTGCTCAACTATAGCATATAGCGACGAATACGATTCCTCTATTGCTGACCTATTCGAGTGTATGCCGATGATTGAAAATCTGTCTATTTGGTTTCGCATCGTTTTGGTAATATTATCCACATGGCATAGAGTTTATTTAATTTAATTGTCTTTTCTTTGTTACTAATATATTTTTTTTGCTACGGTTAAGTGTTTTGTTAAAGACAGAGTTCCTAAAAAGCTTCCAACCGCAGTAGTCCACCTCAAATGCTTGTTTATGAAGACTTTATCTTTTATGCACAAATATGGGTTGCCGTTTCTTGCTCTTTTGATTAGAAGCTCCCCAAAGCTTGAGATACTCAAGCTAGAGGTAAATAATATATCTCTGTATCTATTTTTCAAAATACTCTCGCACGTTTATACTAAGACTTCCTGTAGTTCATAGGCGAAAATACATGGCTTGATGAATTTGAGTTAGGCCCGATTGCAATAGAGGATTATTCAGATATTTGGTTGGAGCATTTGAATGAGTTAGAGATGATAAATTTTGGCAATCGGGAGTATGAGTTGGATTTTGTGAAGCTTATCTTGGCGAAGTCACCTGTGCTAAAGAAGGTGAGAATATTCCTCTACAACAAGGTTAATAAGGATGAAGAGTTGAAGATCAAAGGAATTCTCTTGGGCTCCCCACGTGCATCACCTGCAGTTGAAATCATTGTTCAAGCCATGGAAACCCGCCTTGCCATAAGGACAAGGTGCTTTCATACCCTGGTTAGTGAAATGAGCAATCACGTTTCGATTTGAGATGGGATTTTGAAGAAGATTGTCATTTGCGCACTTTAATTTGTTAAAAACTG